>JAULBZ010005363.1:0-13498 GCA_032360805.1 Neoturris breviconis | reverse complement strand
TCAGTTATCGTCACAGAAAAGATGAAGGGATACTAAATCAACTCGATATGGAGGCCTAAAAATTTCTCTCTCCTCCAATACGTCAAACCCAGCTTTTTATTTTCGTTGGCTAACTGCATGCAGAACAAAAACTACAAGTTTCTGTTTGTTTACATTACTTGTGCGTTTCTTTAGTATATATTCGGTCTGCTTTATATTGTGACCATGTTAGATAAAATGCGTGGCTTTTTATCGGTTTTGCTTTTCAAAAATCGAATGTAAACAAACACGGACCATAGCGGGAGAGTGCTCCTTTAAGTGTGTTAGGAGAGGTAAAAATCAATACCACAATCTCAGCATATGGTATCTCTTTACAAGCAGATGAAAGCATCCGATACGCCTTCACCTCTGTTACAGTTTTAAGGACTATAACAGTTTTATTATCCATGTAATGTTCACATTATATATTTATTTCAACATTGAAAAAAAAAAGGAAGCTTTCCAAAATCAAAATAGAGACTTCAATTCTTAAAATTGTAAAATTTATTCTTATAAAAAATATCACTTATCATCACGTGGTCAAAGTCTCATAGAAAATTATTAAGTCCAAATTAATTCTGGTCAAATCCTTATAAACAGTGAAAAAATAAAAATCAATAAAAATCATAAATTGAACCTTTTGGTAAATGTGGTCAAAGTCTCATAGAAACCAAAAATATCGATAAAATTTTATTTCGTTTCATCTCATAAAGTCTAAATGTGACTCTAGTCAAATCCTAAAAACAGAAATCAAATATTTGGTAAGTCAACAAAATATCCTTCCAGAAAAAATTGCAACAAATGCTAGTAACAAATTTCAAGATAGTAGCACTTCCGGAACATGGTATATTAAAAAAAGCAGGTCGACGTCGATGCCGACGCCGAAAAGTGATAGCAAAATGTTCCAGACAACATTTTTCGGTTCTGTTTTCGGACATGGTTTATGGATTTTATAAAATTCGAATTCGAATATATTTGGCCAGCAGTCTCAAAATAATGCCTGGAATACCATAACCAAATTTCAGGACGGTACCACGCCTGGTCCATTGGACCAAAAGCACAATTTGGACCATTTTTGCCCGAAAACCAAGTGGACAAAATTGAAAGTAAAAGCCCATCCAAACTTTGGTTACTAGGCAAAATATGTTTCTAAATATCAAATAATGGCGCTCATGCTGGTAATTGCTGCAAAGCGATAGTAATAGCCCATCCAAACTTTGTTTGGCAGGCTAAAAAAAATGCCTCCAAAGCTATTATTTTCTTTTATTTCGAGCATACTAACCTTGATACCATATGTCACTTCGATCTGGTTTTGCATAAACAGTTGTACCTTCTTTAAATTGGAAGTTCCTATAGTAAGGAAACATTCATCATTTTACTTTCAATTGATTGGCTGATCAATTATTTTAATAAGTTTGTCATAAATGCTATTCTTAGAAGATATAATAATACCATAAAATCCTGAATATGCGGCCAAATAACTGAAAGAGGCAAAAAAAAAGATTTTTTTCGGGGAGGCTTACATTCAGGAGGCTTATAAAGGGATTTTACGGTATATACATGTTCAAGCAATTCCTAATGATACCCCTGAACCGTCAAACAGGCTATACTAACGAACCAGAAAACACAGAGTCGGAGCTGAAAAAACTTCCAGCAGTGCAAGTCTCGTCTGATAACTCTGATGATAAAGATTTTGCTGAACTTGACTCGAGTAGGATGGAGAATCTGCACTGGTGTAGATGCAAAAGTCTACGTTACAATGTAATGTAAATGCCACAGGAAGTATTAAAGGTTACTGAGATCCAAGTTCAAAAATGTTGACTGTATTTAACACAGGATGAAGCATCCCAAACGTTGTGTCTTAACAAAACTGTCTTTGAAACGGCATACATCTTGCATTGAAGAAGAAACTTTAAAGAATTCGATACAATGTCCAATAACTAAGTCGTTCTTTCTTTTATATACACTGTTCATATTTTAACTGTTTTTCTCTTACAAAAACGTTTTTCTTTTTCTCTTATAAAAAACTTTTACAAATGCAGCACTTAAGTCATGCTTACTAGGTTGAATTATTAATTCTAATTTTATGCGGGAGTAATAATAGAATAAGTCTTGGTTTACATTTACTGATTGCTTACATTCAATAAGCAAAAAGTAGGTGTCAAAATGATGTCAGAAAAAAATTGATAACGAACAGGATTACTAATAAAAAGTTTACTTAAATGGTGAGGGCAAGTGATCTTCTGTGTCAATTTTCAGCCAAACCAAGTAATTATTATAAAGAAAAATTTTACAGAGTGATATTTCACATAATTATGAACAATTTAAGATCAACTTTCCATACCGTCGTTAGTTCTCCTTTACAACTTATAAAAGAAAAATTATTTATTTATAAGTTTCTTAGCTGTCCTTAGAAGAATATTATCAAAAGATATATTGTGGAATTACTTACCAGCTAATTACTAGCTAATTGCTTTTATTTACACTCGATTATTTGACCATTTAAGCTTCGTTTAATAGCGAATAGTTTTAGGATGTGGACCCCAAGATTAAGAAATGAGACATCCACTTCTTCGATATTTACAAACACTAGCATGTGAATATCGAAGCAGTACATATCGTCACACATCGTCGTTGCCTGTACGTAAAGCTTTGATTCACCAATTTCTAACTGTTACTCAATCGATATTGTTTTGCCTACCAATGGACTCCGCATTTTTCTATTCTTTTTTTCTTAGACGGAAAAAAGGTTTACATTACATGAATGAGATCGCAGCAAAACCCCCTGAAGGCCACAGTGAAATCCAACCCGTAGTGAAACTCACAACAGGGTAACACATGTAAACGATTACAAATACAAGATTGAAATCCGTAATTTCGATTCGAATGTTCATTTCAACATACAGGGCGTCCAAGACTATATTTCTGTATGTTTATTGATGAAGACGGAGCAAAAAACAAGGTGTGATCAATATATTTTACAACATACACTTTAAACTTTTAAAGTTTTGTCCTTCGGTAGATTATGTGTTAAAGACAAGAGGGATGAGAAAACAAATTTCACTAAAACTTTAAACAAATCAAATGTGGAGGAGTGAACTTTTAAATTCGTGCTGTGATACAGGGAAACAAAACATTGTGCAAACGTTCTACGTGCAACTTAACGCCAATCTGTTTCCTGAAATGAGACAAGCATGCATAATTAAAGATGCAAAATCGAAAGATTTTTGGCAAGCCCTTCTAGAATATCGTCGCAAATGCTGCTACCGAATTACAAAATGCTAGCAAAATGCTAAACTTTGTTTGGTGGGCTAAAAATCAACATACTATTTATTGTTTTATTAAAAACCCTTTCTCTGTTGAATTGTGTATTGTCATTTTACTTCTAATTTGAATTGGGAGTAATTAATGTTATAAAAATTTATACTCATGATAGTAATTAAATGTTTTATAGCCCAAAAACTACTGTTACCCTTGTGGGTCCTGCTGTGTTAAAAAGTCTTTAACATAAATAGTGAGTAAAAACTATATATAACGTAAAAGTAAAAGTGAAAAACACAAATTTTTAACAATTTTCAAAAAAGTAGAGACGCACTTTCATTCTACTTTAAAAATAAAACACATCGCACATTGCAGTTTTCTTCATTTTACACTAAACATAAAATCGTTTTATCACAGCCTTAAATCATGATCAATATCGACCTTACACTTGTTTATATAATTATAGCCACAATCATAACATGCTTTTTTATATCCTATCACATCTGTACAAGGCTTATTAGGGTCTGTATAATTAATAACTTTAAAACTTTTTCCTGTCTGTACAATTATTTAGGCCTGCACTGAGTTTCAGTTGCTCACAACAGTCCCCAGTATTATCAAAGAAGATAGCGAAAACAAAATTTGAACAACTGTAGAAATATAACAAATTAAACAATGTTTAAAAACAAAAAATATTTAACACAATTTCTGAAAAATTTGCTAACATTTTTGAGCCTGTACGATTACTTGAAGCTAGACGCTTGTTAATATTTGTCCTTTTAAATCATTCCTCTCTCACAAGGCAGAGGTCACTAATAGGAGAGGGGTATTATTTTACCCAATCTAGATCTCAATCTTTCTCCAGATGGGTGATACAACACTATATCTATCATAAACACAACTGCTTAACCATTGAGCCACTACTGCCCTCCAACAAAAGCCTTATTTTACACCAAAGCAGTGTTTATTAGAAAAGTGTACCAACGGATAATTTTGTGTTATAGAATCTATTATTTTAGTGCTATTGAGGTTTTTACTTTTTGAATTCACTGCATAAATTGCATGTACCTGAGATAGCACTACAATATTCGTTCTAAATTGAAATCTAATATTTTATTATTCCGTTGAGCTGTAATTTAAACTAGACTTTAAACTAAAACCTGCCCTCTTTAAAACATCACTTTGTAGATTTGAAAAAATAAACGCTGTGGTGTTTATTTGAGGAAATACAGTATCTATCAATCTGACTGATCCAATTTATTTTGGGTTAAGTCGGGTTATGTGAAACAAACAATTAAGTAAGCTCTGTGTCATAATACTTATTTTTTGTGCCTAGAACATACAAAAAAAATACTTACTTTTTTGATTCTAAGCTTATGTTTGATTTCTCAACAGCACTTGGTAAAATAAACTTTTCGCTCTCTGAATCCATATGTACAAAATCTTCTGGAAGCTTTATCTTCGTCACCAGTTTGGATGTATCACTCTGTACAATTACTGGACTTTTTAATGGTTCATCAACATCAGATTCATATTCTAAAGGACTTACAGATTCACGAGTTCTAGAAAGTAGATCTTTAGTTTTTAAAAATGGTAGTTCAGATTCAATATCTTTATCTATGGTTAATTTATATTCAACATTTGGTGTTTCTATAGCAGGCATATACGGATCGTCTTTCATACCACTACCATCTAGCTCGCCTTGTGGATCTGAGTGAGACCAAATATTAATATCTTCAGACATTGGTGTTTTTAATGGAGTGACACAGTGATCTGATGAACTAGGACTACTACTAGGAACAGGTGAAATATTGGGAAATAATAAACTATTAATCAATTCAGGTGGATTTTCACTAGGTATGTTTACTTTCTGTCGAGGTTTGCTCAAATCTGGAGGTAAGCTATCTTCTCCATGACCAGGGTATATGTCTGTCCTAGAGTTTGTCAAAAATGGTAAAGGTGCTTCCTTATATTTCTCTTTAACTAAACTTGAATTTCCATCCAAGTTTTGAAGGTTCAAAGTACGATCTATTGCATGATCTGATGTGTTAGTATTCCTCTCTGAATGGACTACGGTTTCTAAATGCATGTTATCAGACGTATGTCCGCCTATAGTTTGTACACTAGGGGAAGATGTTTTGCCAGAAGTACTAGCACTACTCAGCGGTATTTCGTTATTAGTTTTATCAGGAGAAATAACATTACCAAATAAATCATTTAAATTACTAGGCTCCTTAGCTGATCCAACAGAGGAGACCTTTGCTGCTTTCAAATTGCTAATGACACTTTCAATATTTCTCATGCCACAACTACTCTTAGCGGTTTGTGGCAACACTAGTGCTTTACTCAATACTGATGCAGGAGAATCATTATGCTGAAGATGTGCAGACACCATTGTGGAGGATACTTTACAAGTTTCTGAAGGATGTGAAACTACTGAATTTGAGTTGTCTTTACTTGTTGGCTGTTGGATGTCATCCTCCTCATCATCAATTATAATGATTGATCTGTTATCACTGGCTAAATCATATGCCCTATTAAAATAGAAATGGATAAGTAACTCTCAATAAAATAGCATGGCTTTTTTGTACTGCGATTTAAAACAGTACCGAATCAGGGAAAGCAATCACTTGCAAGACTCTTTCTTCAGATGTCAACAAGTTCTGTATAATACTGTTGGTAGATTTAAAACTTAAAGTCTATCAACGGTTAACACTGAATTCCATTAGGTAATTTTTGCAGGCCCTAAAATATTTTTTTTATCCATTGGTCATGCTGACCGAGAGCGTTAGTGTTTCCATCGATCATAGTAAAATCTTAGCGGTCGTGATATTTTGCCTACCATATTTGCCGGTGTATAAGTTGACTTTGTGTATAAGTCAAACATTGACTTTAATACACTTAAACATACACTAGATAAGACGACACCCAAACTTAATAACATTACTCCTTAACTTGTTCCCAGCTGAACGAAGGTAGCTACATGACACCAAATATTCTGGAAGAAAAAACTTTGATCGTTTCCGTACTCAACCTTTCAGCCTCTTTTTCATCGTCAAAATGTCTCTAACCTCTCTCTTTTCTATCGCTATTTCCATGGTAAATTTCTCACAAACTAAACTTCCTTGCTCCTCCTCTATGTTCCTTCACTCGAAAAACTCGCTAGATAGACCTTTTCCTGCGGCTTTCATAGCATTTCGCTTTCAGTTTGTGGTTCTGTGCCAACAAACACAGAAAACCTCAAAGTTTTAGCACGGTTAACACTGAATGTCATAATATTCACAGGAAGTAAGCATATCCCGTGCCCATTTTGCGCCTCCCACTTTAAAAATGTATATCGCCGATCTACACAGAGTTGGCATTCAAGTGTAACGGCTAAATTACAGTATAAATGCACCATATTGAATTACGGTAGTATTGCCAGTTTGAAAAATCATAACAAATCACGCATGGTTCATGCTTTGGCTACCCTGTCAAAGGCTACGATAAAGTTGACCTGATGTATAAGTGTATGTGTGGAACCGGTGACAAGAATGCTTCAGAAAACCTGCAAGAAAACTTTATTAGTTTAACCTAAATTTTAAAAATATAGGAAGGGATTTAGTGTTGGTCAACATGACTGATATTACTATGCAATCTCCCGATCAGTAGTAGATCCTTGCTGGTCGTTGATCGATGACCGGCGTGTATTTCAGGGCCTGGCACGCACTACTTTATGGAGCAACGTTTTTAACTGAGTATGAGCATTACTTTTATGGAGCGACTTTTTTGACAATGCACATGCAGTTAAAAAAGATTGCAATTAAAAGTATAGAAAAATGTATCACTTTCTCTATTGTAAATGGTGTCAAGGCACCTTCCCATATATAGTATAGGGAAGTTTCTACAAGTGTAGTTCAATATATAGCTGTAAAAATGTAATTCTGAAGAAGGCTATTGCCAAAACGCAAAATGATTTCTCTTTCTCTAATTCCATGCGATTAACTCCTACATGTGAAGACATGGAGAAAAACTATTGTGTGTCTCTTCTCTATATATTTAATATTATTCAATTTAAAAATGTAACCACCAGCTTGCCAAGTAATATGTATGCAAACTATTTAGTTTGTAACTAAATTTGATTTAAGACGAAATATTAACTAAAAAAAATAACTTTTTAACTTTTGAAAATTCTGACTTTATATATATTAAGTCTTATTATAATATTTATTCATATAAGAAAATATATTTTTCATTTGTTTAAAATAGAATGATAGCTTCAAAACTTTACCCCTTTTCTTTCTTTGTTTGCTCAATAGGGTCAACATCAGTTTCTTGGTCAGCAAGTAAAGTGTCTAATCTAGCACCAATTTCACCAAACATTTGTTTGATTTCTTTGTGTTCATCTAAAGCAATCGAATAAAGATAATGATAACATTTCTTGGCTAAGCTTATTTCAAAGTACATCTCAACAGGGTTTACACAGATATTTTACAAAAAAAATCCCTGATTTTTCATCTGCAGGGCAGAGCCCGAGCAGATGTTTAAAACCGTACCGTCAACCGTACCATCTGTCACCCAATTTTGTCGTTTTTTTGGTGCTTCGTGTTGTCTGTAGCACCACTCTAATTATTTTGCACATGGCCAACATAGAGGGAAGAAAACGAAAAAAGTTCTCAAAAGAAGTTGTACTACCGTGACTGTCCCCTGGTATAATTAGTCAACTAATTTGTTTAGTTGACGGTGAAGTATTTGTCTCTCTAAGCAGAGTGACTATCTGTCAAAACAGTTATAAATCAGAGCGATTATCATTTGTAAATCTTGTGTGATAATTGATATTGTTTTTCTCTGATTTGACCTTTCTTTTGTCAAAAAGTTTTTACGCTTTTTTGACCAACTAGAGTAAATCTGTAAGACTTCCGTCTGACCATAAATGTGATTTAAACTGTCAGACCTTTTCCGTAACTGTCTAATCTGGGGGCCAAACAGTGAAAAACAAAGAAGCTCAATGTCTTTCCTACTGTAAGTGTATTATTATTTGTCATATTTATATTGCTGACCCTCTAAATGGGGACTGAAGATAGACCTTTATCCGGGATGACGGAATCCAGATGACCTGGCCTGGCCCAAATGACTTTATATGAATCCCAACCAAAGTTTTCCAGGAAGGAATCAGGGATGCCATAGCCTGCGTGAATAGAGCTCAATGCCCCCTAGATTCTTAGAGCCCTAAAAAGCCTAGTAGAAATAGGTTCCAGTAGAAATAGGTTCTGAATTGGTCTGGATTGAATTTGAAAAATGTTGAAACAGTTTCAAAGATCATAATGATCCGTCCTGGATCGATTTTTTTAAAGTGATCCAATCATGTCCAGATCCAGATCCAGATTATGTTGAAATCAAGCTTTAATAGGGATACAAGTATCATTTATTTAGTACACTAAGTACAAAATGTTTTTGTATTCAGACAAATGCTTGTCTAATGTTTTTGCGTTTGATTTTTTTATTGTGTCCTTAAAAATCCAAAATTCGCCTGAGACTTAACGTTATGGTGTTTATTTGACACAATAATATAGAGAAAGCCGGCATATCGGACACTATTGGTCATGAACCCACCGAAGACCAATGTTCTGACTTGGACTCAGCTTCTGTAGTTTTGTTATAGTAATTTTGATAAAAAATGAAAGAAGATTCAATTAGTACTTGTTAATTGCAGTATTGTTAATTTGCGGTTTTTCTTTCTTGAGATTAATGTCCGAAATTTGTCAAAAATCTTCCACAAATTTATGCCCTAAAATTTAACGTCTGAAAATAATTGGGTATAAATTTTTTTGTATGTCTATTTTAATAATTCCTCATAATAATTCCTCGGTTATTCAGGGGCTAACAGTATGTTCTGCAGATGTTCAAGGCATAGGTTGAGTCTTAATTTACATCAAATTTCCCTGATTTCCTTTGTAGGTTTTCTAACAAGTTCACCTTCAGCGTTTCAAATGAAAATCCTTATATATAAAATATCCTTTTGAATCAAAAGCAGTTATCATCATTTTTTATTAGTATAATACATAAAATGCATAAAATTCCCTGATTTTCCCTGATTTTGAATGAAAATTTTAACATTTCCCTGATTTTCCCTGATGAACCTTTAATTTCCCTGATTTGCCTGATTCTGTTTAAACCCTGTCAGGCGAAAATCAAAATAAACATATATTTTGCTAAGCTTGAGCATTAGTATTCCGTAATTGAGCTAAAGTTTGTTTTTTGTTGTTAGTCATTAGCTATGTGTACTTTGTTTAGTTTGCGAATGCAAGGTTTATTGTTTAATTTGTGTGTTGTTTTGTGCTATGGGATAAGCTTATATTGGCAAACAGGGGTCAAAATAACGTCCGGTCATCTGACATGACCAATTTAAGTTGCGCATGTTTTGCTATTATTCATTATGCTTTCGTCTTCTTGATATATGACATTTATGTTTTATTAAGGCTTGTTCATATTATTTTACTAAGGCCTGTTCTACACTAAGTATGCACTATTTTTCGCGTATCAGTTTATTTGCTTTATCCTTACCCAGCTGGCAAAAACCTGTTCGAAGTCACAAAATAACGTTAAAACAGTAAACAATGTTGTAACGTTATTTTAATGACTTTGAACAGGTATTTGCCAGATAGGAGCATTAGCAGACAAGTTTGTTCCCGACGGTATCATTTCCACAAGAAAATGGGAGAATTATGAAGCTTTCCAAATGATTTTAGCAAAGAAAACAGGATATATATATAAGACGAAATATCGAATTTCAAGTTATTTTAACGAATAAAACGGGATAAAGATGAACTATCGATTTTCAAGTCATTTTAACGAATAAAACGGAACATATATAAGACAAAGTATCGATTTTCAAGGCATTTTAATGAAGAGGACAAGAGAATTACAAAGCAAATCAAATCAATACTGGTTTAAATAAACAATCAATCTTTTCCTTTTCTGTAAGGAACGAATGAACATTGTTTTAGTCGTAAGTCATTACCCTGTTTACATACATGTGAATAGGGCTTTAATAAACTTATTGTTTTATAACCATAAAAAAAACATTCTATTTTGGATAGATATATATGTCTAGAAATTTTGTTTTCACATCCTATTTTATTAAAACTGGTAAACACTTGTGCTTTTCATTATGATAACAAAGGGTGACTAACCAGTGAGCAAAGACTTGTTCAAAGTCACCAGTTAAGATGCTAGAACACCATCGTTCAACGATGTTCTAGCAACTTTACTTCTTCGCACTTGGAGGAAGTTTTAAATTTAAAAAGAGAACTTATTGTAATGGATTATTTTATATCTGCGATTTTATGTGAGTTGTGAATTATGCACACAGAAAATATTTGAAGGTATATCGAGGGGCTTGTTTGTATCATAGTCATAGTTGTATGGAGGATTAAACCGTAAAATGAAGTCTTTGGTTAATACCATTTTTAGTCAATGCCCAAGAAACTTTTATTCGCATTTTTCGTTGAATATTGAATATGTTGGTTCGCAGTAAGTAAAAACGGATCGCAAATTGCAAACTGGAAACCCTTATTTTGATTTGTTGAAATTATATAAAATCACCATGGAGGAGGAGAGTAGTGAAATTTCAAGTCATAGCCTAAAGCATGGCTCAAAAATTAATCCTCCACAGTGGATATGAATCTGTATATACACATTATACATCATAGCATTATGTACACCTAATAAAAATAGAGAATATAGTAATAGTTGCGTTGTGCTTTTAAAGACTTGGTATATGGTACAGGTTACATTAAGAGTACATGCATAATAATAGTATATGCTTTAACAATAGTAATGTTGTCTGAAAAAAAGTTATATACCAACCTATTATAGATTTATTTAATCAAAGGTACGAAAGTAGCCCACCAAACCAACTAAAAGTTAAACCTAAGCACATAAATATGATTTGCATACACACATTATATGTCAGTGTTTGAAATATGTCTTTGTTAAGATGGTACAGTTTCAGTTCAAATAAACAGTTGGAACACCTTTTTCAAGATAAATTTATGTCAGGTCACTGTGGAGGAGAGTTGTGAAATTTCATATCCAGGATGAACACCCAAATTTTACATGGCATTAGGATTTCATGTCCTTATTATGCTGATAAGGTTTCAGGTCAAATAAACAATAGGAACACCACTATCAAGATAAAATTATGTCAGTCACTGTGGAGGAGAGTAGTGAAATTTCATATCAAAGATAAACACTAAAATCTTACATGTCATTAGTATTTTATGTCCTTATTCATGTCCTTATTCATGTCCTTATTAAGTTGTTAAAGTTTCAGGTCAAATAAACAATTGGAACACTTTTACACCTTACATTAAATCAGTGTGGAGAAGAGCAGTGAAATTTCATATCATAGCCTGAAGCAATGCTCAAAAGTCACTTCTGCACAATGGATATAAATTGGATACACACATTATATATACTTCATAGCATTATGTATAAACTAAATAATAATATAATTTAATTAAAGCTTTATAAAATATATTATTATTGTGCTGGATATGAATTTGACACACAAATTATACATCATAGCATTATGATATACCTTAAATAATATAAACTTAGTTTTATAAAATATGTTATTGTATGTTATGTCATGTTCAGTAGGACCATTAAACATAATAATTACTTTTACATATGGTCTATTGGACCGAAAATGCAATTTAGACATTTTTGGCGAGTCCGTCAAGAATATCGGCATATATAATATGAATATCGAATGCTGGTACCAAAATTTCAAGATGATAACACTTCGAGAACATAATCTATTTAAAAAAGCGGGATGACACCGCTGCCACCAACAAGTGATAGCAATAGCCCATCCAAACTTGGTTTAGTGGGCTAAAAATGCTTTTCATTGCAATCTGTAAAATATATAATCGTTTACAATTGAAAATAATTATGGTAGATTATAGCAGCAGTGTATCGGTCATTGCGTTAACATTAGCTAAGAAAGTGATGACAGACTGTTCTGATAAACTATACACAGTGTGATACAGTGGGTACAAATAACACTTCTTCAATCTTTGTTAGCCTATACTTTTATCATTAAATACGTAGAAATCAATATTAATTCGAACTCTGGGAATGTCCCATGTTCAATTCCTGGACTTAGCCTTTCAACCATATGTGGTTGATAAAATGAGTGCAGAGGTGTTCCTACCCTAGTGGTAAAAGCCATCAGGTTGCTTTAGACTGTGGTCGACTAAGTTTACCAACTAAGTATATTTTAACATTTATCTTTTCATTAAAGAACTTACCATCAATCTTCTTTACTTTCTCAACAACTTTACTAGCAATTCTAAGAAAAAATCAAAGCAATGATATCAAAAGTAGCCCGCCAAATCGATGGTAATTTAAACCTTGTATAAGAAAATTATTCACATACACATTATACACATTATACTTCTATGATATGTATAATACTACCCAATATTGTCATGCAGTCTCTCTTATATTTCTCCAAAAATTGATGAAGATGCTTCCCAAAAATGTAAAATGAAAGAATTCATGGTCACATATTTCATAGCTAAAAACAGTATCCTCTTATAATTTGAGTATTTAACAAATTTCTGAATAGGTCAAAACCTCATAGAATTCAAATCTTTGAAAACATTCTTATGTCAGACCCATCAGGAAATATCTCACTCTATGCAAATTTTAAACCGGATTTTCTTCTTTACATTCAGGTTAAATAAGAAGGTTGATGTGAACAAGATCGAAGTAAGATTATAATGAATACTAAACTGAGTGTTGCATTGGGATACATTTCTTATGTAACTGATGTGATGACAAGAGTAAGTGAAAAAGGTTTTAATTTCTATCCACCTACTGTGCTCTGATTTGGTGTAGTCTCACTACCACACATACCGTAATGCTTCGATTAAATGCCAGGGCGTTTATTAAATATTCATCTGCAGAGAGGGCGTTTAATTGAGAGGGGCGTTTAAAAATATATTATATCTTATATTGAAAAATATAAGAATTGCGAATTGTTATTACAGTAGTAAAAACAATAAGATGTGTGGTAGTTACAGGGAAAAGGAAAAGAGATGTTTATTTGGTTGTTCTTGCAAAATCTAGTTTTGAAACAAGTTGCAAAAAGCATGCAGAGACTCTTGAAAGGGAACTTTTGAAGAGAAAGGAGCTGTTTCCAACGATAAAACTAATTTTCAGATCAAAA
>JAULBZ010005362.1:0-13500 GCA_032360805.1 Neoturris breviconis | reverse complement strand
ATTTGGGTATCGATTTATACATCGTGTGCAAAACACCCCTAAAGGTGTTCTGTTACACCCCGCGAATTGTCAGTGAAGGGAAAAACACCAACTTTAAAAAAAATTCGTCCAAATATTTGGCGCCGTATACGAAAATTAGGGCGTGGTTACTCACTTCCTGCATTAATATTTCCGAAAATATTTTCATTTTTCCTAACCGTTAATAAATTATAGACGCTGGCCTGAAATTTCAAGTCAATTAGCTTAGCCGCTTGTAAATTATGGAGAAAGATTTCCCAGGTAGGGAGATAACGCCCCCTCTCCCGTGTAAAATAGGGTAAAGGCCCAGGGCTTCTTGTTATTTATTAAAACCTCAGGAGGTTTGAAACTCCTCTTTTCTAGTAATTCTTTTCTTAACCTTGGATATAGGTATGAAAATATGTACTTAATTAATTTGTTCTTTAGCTACTTGCGCAATACCTTCACTAAATATTGCACCAAGTGTCTTTGTATTTTCCTTTGTATTATTATTAGATTTATAAACTGGTAGAATATTGATAAGGATCTTGCGATTCTTTAGAAAAAAAACAAGCCTTTAGAACACATTTCTTTATATACGTATATTTAAACGTATATAAAGAAATGTGTTCTAAAGACTTGTTTTCTTTCTAAAGAATTGCAAGAACCTTATCAATATTCTACCAGTTTATAAATCTAATACTAACAGTATTATTATTCTGATCTCGAAATACAAACCCTCGGTCAAATATATAGACCTCGCAAGCTCAATCTGCATTGTCGACAGTAGATTTCTCGGTGCACAATAACAAAACTGTTAGTATTGGATACGGATTGATTTCGTCGTAACAAAGAAATCATTCATCACTATCAAAAAAAAATATGTTGTCATTTCTGAAAAGAGGTGTTATATTTCAGTCTGGACGTTTATTCAAATAAATACGGTAGCATATTTTTCTTAATGTTTTTGAAAGAGATAGTAAACAAATCGTCTGCATTGCTAAAATGTTGCAAAAATCTGACCACAGAGGTCAAAACGTGAAAATATGAACGAAGAAATTGAACAAAATACCACACATTGTCTTCCGTTGATTGTACTGCAGGCACACGACGTCAGATCAACATAGAAATAACGTAAAAACTACGTAACAACATCATTCGTCTGACGTCGTGGGGAGATCCGCCTTAAAACTACATAATCACCTTTTTTGAGCAAAATTTTAAAATCTACTGTCATGGACGGAATATGAGTAGACTAGCTCCCCTCCCCCTGAAACATTGTTGTTTTGACTTTATAATGGGTGTGGGCTTGCCGAAACGATAATTTTAACACAACAATGTTTAGGGGGAAGGGGAAGTCTACAACTTTTTTTTCTTTTGCCGTAACCAAGTTCTGTAAACTATGTACATTACGTACTTACGGAAATTCATAATGGCAGTCCAAGTAGTGTGTCCAAGTAGTGTGTTATAGAAGCGAAAGTGAAAGTTTTGCAATTTTAAAGATCAACACATGCTTTTCTAGGGTTAAAATATCTACATAAAATATATATACAACATATTTTATAAACCTATCAAAAAGAACATGTAAACAAACTTTGTAAAGCTAACAAGAAAATATGTAGCTAACTGTACGAAGAAGTTTTGTTGCTTTGATATTTTGTTTTCTACTTCCAGCAAATGAATAATATGGAGAGTGTATGTGGTTCTTGATCTGTGTACCTTGTTACCTATATAGTTTCAGGGGAAAGGGGAGCTAAAATCTGTATTTGTCACAACTTTCCGTCCTTGATTGTATGTCAAATTGACACACACTGATCATTCCCAGTATTCATCGTTATGGAATAAAACTTTTCGGATATGTTACTAACAAGATGACCTTTCATATGGATTTCAATAGGCAGATATTTTAAAAAATTCTAAAAGTGATTTTGTACCTTTAATGCAACGACGTTTGATTAATGTTACAAAATTCGAAATACTCTGCTGCGGACCATAACTTTTGAAGGAATGGTCCAAATTTCATAAGATTTGGTGAAACTGTGTATTTTACTGTGATCTGAGCCTCAATTTATTACAGTTGTCATAATACATTCTTTTATTTTTTAAAAAAACGTTGTTTTGCCATTTTACCCCCTGGAATGATTTTTTGGAGAAAAAAAAATACTCAGAACATAGCTAATTGCAAAATATATAATTTCACCAAATTACATGAACTGTGTTCCCTTCTATCAAAAGATATGCTCTGCATCCTGAAAATGACTATTTTTTTGATTTTCTTTTCCCCTGGCAGGTGGCAAATCTTTGACCAAAAAAATTATTTGTTTAGTATGCTTAACTATATATGGTAGTTCATGGAACGTTTTAAAGGTGTATGTTAACTACATTTGGAGATATATTCAATCTAGAAAACATGGTCATTTTTAAAAAAGTGAGTTAACTGCCACCTTAATAACCTCCTTTTTGGGCAGTGGCTGCAACCTCGTTCCCTGGGAACGAGGTTGAAGTCACCGCAGAGAAAGGATGCTATTGAATTGCAACAAGTTCTACTTTGAGCAACTAACGCCTCGTTTTCAATATTTTGTGAAAAGCTCTATGTGTACCTAATTATAATTATTCTGGTCCGAAATATACACATAAAATAAAGCTAGAATATGATCACTTGCAGCAGTTACTACATTTCAAATTTTATTCATTGATTCATGCGAAGAAAGCCAATCAAGGATCATGATATGAACATGGGACCCGTCTCGTGTGGTATGGGATATCTTTTACAGACGCCTTAATATAATATTTTATTTATGAAGCACAAAGAAGGAGAACATATATTGAGAGTGTGTGTGAATGTTTGTCTATATTATTTTGTCAGCACACTAGGGAAGTTTATCCGGTAAATATTTTAATCTTTGATTAGAAATGTTTGTTTATATAATAAACAGACTTGCGGTGTTTCTTTGTCGGGAAAAATGGAACTTCTTTGGAAGAATTGATTGTTGAGGAAATATAACTTTCTTTATTATCTGTTTGAAAGTTCACAAACGGATATAAAACGAATGGACAAACACGTCTACGAAGAAAAAAAGACAAAATAATACGATTAAAGTTTCATAATCACATTTGGTCTCTGACATTATTAGTATTCAATTAATACCTGCCCATCGTAGCAATAAAAATCTTAAATGCTCGGAAAGAAAAAATACGCCAAAAAATACAGAGAATTCCGGCCCGTAGCTGCCCATCAATTCCCATTTTGAAACATTCGAAATACCTATTGTTTATTTATAGCAAAATTACAATACATTTACACAAATATTGCATTGATGGAGTTCTCTATTCGATTGGAGTCTAATATATTTATACTTAGAATCCCTTAGACAACAATATAGGCAACATGCATCATTAAGTGTTCTGGCTACGAAAATAGTTAAGAATATTTTCATTTGCAGAGGGGGCGTTTAATCGAGGGGGCGTTTAAAAGAAGAGGGCGTTTATTGAAAAATATAAAAATTGCGAATATGCAGAGACTCTGAAAAGAAACTTTTGAATAAAAAGAAGCTGTTTTTAACGATAAATCTTATTTTCAGACCAAAAGGAGTGAATAGAAAATTTCCTGTTTATCAGAGCTAAAAAAAAAATTAAATTTATTCGTAGTACACTTACCATTAGGCTGCTACGTGAGCATTGCTGCTGTTTCAAATAAACGCTTCTTTTAAGAGGGGGAGCGTTTAAAAAAGGGGGCGTTTCTTAATTTTTTTAGTGTTTAGGGGGGCGTTTAAAAAAGGGGGCGTTTAATCGATGCATTACGGTAGTTTTTTTGTTTCTGGTTGTTTTTACGTCAGCCCTGTTGGTTTTTGCATAATTATGCAATATTTCCGCGAGCAACATAATTTATGCAATTATAGCCTCGTTTAAATCCCATACTTTCAACGAAAATGGTACCAAAAAAAATTTTTTTTTCGGTGCGTTGGGTTGAAGATGAGTTTGACCGTGAAAGTCCACCTTTTGTTCCGTTCAGTGAGGTGGACATATTTTTTCTACCAAATGCATGAAAGAAATGGAATAAAGTGGAAACGGTGGACTGGGTGGACATTCTTATGTATGAAGAAATAAAGGGAGGCATTTGTAATAGTTGATTTTGAGCGAAGCGTTAAAAAGAAGATTTACGAGAACTATGTTTTATTATATATTTTTAGGCTGCTCTCATAGAATTGATAGGAAGAGATAGATTTGAACTGTACGGTGGTCAAATCTGGCAGCTGAAGTTTTGTGAAGAGTTTAAACTATAAATCACGTGATCATTTGCATATTTATGGCGGGGTGCAAATATGTCGATAGTTATTTATGGCTGGGAGCGCAAGTGCAGTAGTTGAAATAAGAGCAAATAACAACTGCGAAGGAGTGATCTTTGAGCATTGCGTCAGGCTACAAAGCATGAAGCTATGTTCAAAAATTCCTCCTCGGAAGTGATCATTTACTCTTATTTCAACCACTGAAATTTACCAATAGATGTTTACGGCTGGGTGGAATCCATATATCAAGGATATACCTAAGAGTAGTGTGTCAACGAACTTGATTGGTTTCTGTACCAAGTAAGCCAATTATATGCAAGTTCTTTGACACATTACCCTTCTTCACGGGTATTAAATTGACTTATTTCGTCTCCTGTTTATATTATTTCAAACTATTTATTGAAATGTACTACTTTCAAAACGTGATGATGTAACAAACGCAATACACCTGTACAGTACACCTTCATCCAGAGACAAGAAACGATAGGTAGTAATCCAATCAAGACAAGATATGGTTGGTAGTTGGTATTTAATTGAAAAAAACGAGCAAAAAGATATAAAAGGAAGTAAAAGTAATACGAAATGTTACTAAGAAAAATAATTTTCAGTTATAATTATGAAAACAGATCAATGGAGAAAAGTACTGAGCAACAATTTTGCTGGCGATCCATGTGACAGACTTTCTTGTGCAAGCCTCAAAATAACTGCCGGGTACAACCTGTAAAGGAGTGTCTTTTTAGCTTAGTTTTCAGTTTTGAAGCGGAAAATTATACTCAAAACACTCTCCGCCACAGGTGTATCCGCTATTTATTTTAAAGTTTGCCTATGTGTGATTTGTTTAATTTAATAGTCTGAAGCAAGGTGAATTTAGTATATGAGATCATATATCTGTTTATATGATAAGGTCTAGCGCTTAAGATAAGAGCAAATAATCAGTGTGGAGGAGTTATTTTCGAGCATAGTTTTAGGCTAAAAAGCGCAGTGATTATTATTTACTCTTGTGTTTAGCACTGGGATGGTGCCAGCGTTTTATGGTTCCTGTTAATGCTCTCTTCGATGAACAGTCGAAGATACAACTCCTTGGTGATAGCGACTAGAGGATATACTACATTGCTTATGCTCGCTCGAACGTGTTTTAATATTTCTAACCTATTTTTATAAACGAATATCTTTCCAGATCTTATCTTCTTTTTTCTTTTTTTTTTTGATTTTTCATCAAAAAGTTTATATTTTTTTTTAAAAAAAAATGTTTCCTAACTGCATAATATCCTGAAACACACGGCGTCGGATCATAATTGAAACAACGTCAAGACGACGTTTATCGAACGAACGTCGTAGTAGTGTTCGCTGGATACGAATTTTTTGTTTTCTTTGAAAATGCGTGCATTAAATCGCAACTTTCAAAATATTACGTTAGGAAGCAATTATTTAAAACCTTTCCTGTTCTTTCCTGATATTATTCCTATTATTTTTTACTCCTGAACTCAGCACGACGCTAAATCAATATAACGTCAAAATAACGTCACGACATCATTTTGACGTTGCTTTGATGTTGATCTGTAGTCGTGCACCCAAGTTTTCTTTTCTTAAATTGTCATCTCCATAGAAGGGTATACAATTGATTGGTTTCTTCGTATTCATATAACTAATCACAGATAAGCTCATAGACAAGAACTCTCAGTATTTATTTTGAGTTTAATCTTATTTAAATCTATCGAAGTAACCTCGATCTCAATCAAGAGAGAAGTACTGGGATCGAGGTTGTGTTGTTAATTTGGAGGTGATCTTGTTCTTGGTGTTTGTTGTTTTGGTTGAAATAGGCGTAAATCTGTGGTGGAGGAGTGATTTTTGAGTTTTCTTCACAGTGAATATACGCTGTTTCGGCCACAGAATTATATATTTTATTTTATTTTTATGAATTCATCTGATTTTGTAAGTATGTATATATGTCTTCATATAACTTATAAATATAGTATTAATACGAAATCTTAATGAAACTATTTGCGTGATCTTCTCCTTCACAATAAGCACACGTCATCGGATCAACGTCGACGTCATTATTGACGTTGTTTCAAGAAATAATTGTGTGATCATGTACTTCTCAGTGGACAAACAATATCCGATCACCGTCGTCGTCGTGTGCCTGTTAAGGGTGATGGTATATCAGTCTCACATTATCTCCCTATTTGTGTGTTACATGAAGGATCCACTTATGAACAGTTAACTGTACATTACTCTCACATTCTCTCTTAATGATCTATTTGTGTGTTACATGAAGGATCCACTTATGAAAAGTTAACTGTATACCTGTCTCATATTTTGATGATACTTTCCAATGTAAACAGTAAGTTATGACACGTAGACTATAAAAAACAACAAGGAATATGAAACTATAAATCTTATGTGCAAGTAAAGTACCCTTAGGATTTGTAAACTTTCTCATATTTATGATAAACTATATACGAATAAAAAAATAGAATTGGTCTGGAATATACATATCTGTTGTCAAGAAATGTTGTAAAATCGATAGTTGATAGAAAGCGAAAATATAAGAAAATTAGAAAAGATAACGAATATTGATTACGTCATAAATAAATTTTACAAATTCTGCAGTATTACATGGAAGTTACTTCCTTTATGATATCTCCAATTCGTGACACGTGTTTATTTCTGCTGCAAAGTGTTTAGACGCTGCGGTTAACCAAGAATACAAGCTGTATTTAGATTATTTGTTGACTTTAACCTAAATCTATCTTTTATTTATTGTTATCCCGTTTACATTATTCGTACAGAGCTAGTCACAAAGGACCATGCCAAAGGTTGGAATCAACCTTAAGATTGTAACCACAGATCAAAATAACTACTTTCTTCAAACAATTCACGTCGCAGTGGGCAATAACTTGTTCTAAATCTGCTATAAAGACGCTAGACCAATGTTTACGTCTTTACTGCGGACTTTGAGCAAGTTTTTAACCACTGGGGTGGGACACCACGGTTATTAGAATCCCAGTAGTCACACGACGTCGGATCAACATCAAAACGTAGTCTTGATGTTTCAACGCTGATCAGGCGTAGTGCACCGGCAGGTATCTGCCTATCTAACTCCTTTCCCAGTAGGCTAGAGATTTAGCCTCTGTAAAATACTCGGTGTCTAGCTGTAAAAAGCCTGTTGTTTTGCACTTCAATTTTTGGTTATAAGTATGCCTAAATTTGCAGAATAATATATTTTACAGAATGACTATATAACGCGCCTGATATGATTGACTACCGTGTTAACCCTTTTTGGGGCTCCTAAAAACTATTCCCCATTTGATGGAACCATGCTGTAGTTATGAAACTTTCGTTAGGTCAACAGATGGGATAAAAAAACAATTTTTAGGTGAAAATATTTTGGTCACGGTTTAATTTACTTATTTAGCCACTATCGGTCAAGTCACTATGTATCCTAACTATATCATTAACCTATCAACTGAAATCACACCATTAACCTGTAATCTGAAATATATCCATACATTAACAATACCATAACCACATCATAACCTAAACATACCCATAATCATACCATAACCACAAACCATAACCACAAACCATAGCTACAACCATAAACCATAATCATGAACAATACCATACCCATAAACCATAACCACACCAATAAACCAGAACAATAAACCAGAACAATAAACCAGAAACTATAACCAAAAACCTTCACAATAAACTATAAACCAGAAACTATAAGCCATAACCAAATCAAAGCCATAACCATACCATGATAACCGTAACCACAACCATAAACCATACCCATAATTTAAAAAACCATAAAACTATAACCATAACGTCAATACAACCATAACCATGACGATAACCGTAACCACAACCATAAAATATAAACAATAAACCGTAAATAATAACCTTAATCCATAAACTGTAACTGTAAACATAAACCATGACTATAGCCATAATCCATAACCATAAACCATAGCAATAAACCATAACAATATACCATAAACTATAACCAAAACCAAAACCATAATCCATAAACAATATCCATAACCATACAATAATCAAACCAAAATTATAACCATAACCACAACCATAAACAATGACTGTAATCTTTAATCCATAACCATAAACCATGATCATAACCATAATATATAATCCATAAACCATAACCACTAACCACAACAATGAATCATAACGATAAACCATATCTATAAATCCATAACCAGAAACCAGATACTATAACCATAACCATAACAATAATCATAAGCCATAACTATTAACTATAAACAATATCCATAGCCCTACCATAACCAAACCAAAATCATAACCATACCAAAACTATAACCATGACTATTATGATAGTCGTAACTACAACCATAAACCATGCCCATAAACCATAAGACATAAACCATAAACAATAACCATAATCCATATCCATAAACTGTAACCATAACCATAAACCATGACCGTAAACCATGACCATAGAAATAAACCATAATCCATAATCTATATAACATAACCAATCCCTAATCATGAAACATAACCATAAACTGTAACCATACCAATATCATGCTATAATCATCATACCATAACCATATCAAAACTATAACCAAACCAAAACTAAAATCACAACTATTACGATAGCCGTAACCACAACCACAAACAATAACCATAACCTATAATTCATAACTATAACCGTAAACATAAACCATATCAATAACCATAACAATAAACCATAACCCATAACCAAAGCCATAAGTAATATCCATAAACGATGGCCATACTATAATCATACCATCATAATACCAAAAACATAACCATACCAAAACTATGACCATAACAAATACGATAATCGTAACAATAACCATAAACCATAGACCGTAACCAATAGACCATAAACAATAACCATATACTATAAACTGTAACCTTAACCATAAACCAAGACCGTAAACCATAACCATAATCCGTTACCATAAATCATAACCATAAACCATAACTATAAACCATGACCATAAACCATAAATCATATCCATAAACCATAACCATAAACGATAACAATAAACATAACCCATAACCCATAACCATGACCATAACCTATAATCATAAAGCATAGACCAAAAGCCCTAACCATAATCATTATCCATAACCATAAACCATAACCACAAACAATAAACCAAAACTATAAGCTAGGAACCATAACCATAAACCATAGACCAAAAACCCTAACCATAAACCATAATCTTGAACCAAAATCATAATCCATAACCATAAACCACAAACCATAACCACAAACAATAAACCAAGACTATAAACCAGGAACCATAACCATAAACAACGTCCATTACCATACCATAACTATGCCATTACCATAACCATACCATAATCATACATAACCTGAACCATTAATGTTGCCATAACCATGCAAAAAATATAACCGTAACCATAACTATAACCAAAAACCATAAACAGCAACTAAAACCCATACCATAACAATAAACCGTAACCATAAACTATAACCATAACCATAAACCAAAACAATAAATCATAAACTATTATAACTAACTATAAGCCACAAACATAAACCATACCATACGATAACTATACCATAGATATAATCATACTATAATCATAATCATGCCATAACCATGCCCATACCATAGCAATAACCATAACCATACTAAACAATAACCATACCATAAACCTAAAAACATAAGTGATAACCCAAACCAAGCCATGCTATAAACCTACAAACCTAAATCATAACCAAACCATAAACGCACAATCAATTTTGTAGTTTACATCACAAGTATTTTTCCACATTTTCTGACTATTGGTCATAATCTGAGGCACAGCTAGGTTGACAAACCAAAAAAAAGAACACAACCAGAATGAATGTATTTGTTGCTATCGCACAAATCCAATAAAGTATAAATTAAATATAATGTATATAGTGTCCTCAAAAACAGAAAAATCGTACAAAAGCCGGCACACCACCCTTGTACGAAAGCATAAAAAACTTTTTGTTTTGTTTAATTTTTTGTTAATTTTCCTAGTTTTATTTCTTGTGGTTTGCATACGTTAGTAGGTTATTTTTCTCTATGCTTAATTTCAGAGGAATTATCCTTTTTTTTTCTTTTTTTCTTTCTATTCTATTCCCACATGTGGGGTACTGCAGATCGATTAACAAAATAAAAGTAAAAAATATATAAAACAACAAAAGAAAGGAGTTGTGACGAGGTTGGCAAGGAGGAAAGTATTTATAACAATGGGGTATCAAATCTTTCTGATGACTTGAGAAAAGCAATAGTATTTTTCAGCACAGAAGGATTTTGTTCTGTGCTGTAAACATCATTAACATAAAGAAGTAAATTAACCAGTTTATCATCCGAAAGATTCAATATAGAACCTATAATATCTTTAGACGGCATGCTTTTAAAAACAATGTACTGCCGCATTACTCCACAATTAAAGTACACCCAGATAAAAAGAGAGTTCCTTCTTCGGGTACAAGGACACATGCTCTTGATCAGTCAGGATTTGAAAATCTGGTAGCTACTTCTTTGGTCTTTTTAGAAAGTATTATTTAGACCATTATTTCCCTTGTTTTCTCGAGGAACTATCACATTCGGTTCTTCAGCTTAACTTAAGTCATTTAGACGGTCTTAACTTAAGTCTTTACACATTTTATTTGAAATAAATTAAGCCATTTATCGAATAAACTAGAGGATGGAATAACCGGAGGGGGGGTGGAAATTTTTCCAAATTTATTAAGCGAGGGGGGAGTGGACTTTACTATCGCTATTCGAGTCATCAAGTTGACTAGGCGGAAGTAAAGTCGACTAGTGGCACATCAAGTCGACTAGTCGCAAATCAAGTCGACTAGTCGCAAATCAGGTCGACTAGGCGGAAATCAAGTCGACTAGGCAAAACACAAGTCGACTAGGTGGAACTCAAGTCGACTAGCCGCGAAATCAGAAACAAAATGATGTAGTGCTTATAGTACATGAAATCTTAATTTTGGAGATTGTTTACATGATATTGGCTGATTTTGCTGCCAAACATAAAATACATTAATCTAATTAGGAAACACGTGGTACTTCTCCTGATTTTTTGATGATAGGTAGCTAGTAAAGTCTACCTATCATCTACCTTATCTATAGTAGGTATCATTATAAAAATGCTATGCTGCCTGCCTCTTCACAAGAAGCGTGGTCAGTTCAGTGGAACGCTTACACCATGTAAGATTATCACCAATGCTCCGTTTTTAAGCAAGAATATCACCAAATATTCACTAAGTGAGACAAATAGCCTCGTTTACTTTCCGACTACTTCATACTAGTCAGATCAATATTTTCATTTTATGCAATGGAGATTAAGAGCACTAATATTATTGTACTATTTTTATGTAAAGATCGTACCTTTGTTCAAAAACATTATTAATTAATACAAAAATATAACCGCACGAAGCTCGCCAATTTTCATCCAAGGACGATATAGTAAAATCTCACAATTTATCAATGAATATCCTGCACATAAAATCTTGGGACCATTCTACACAAAAGTGCTCCGCACTAAATGAAAATATCTTCCGTTCCAATTATTATTCGCAAGAGCATTTTATCCCAAATCGAATCATTTGGACAGTAACCCACTAATCAAATTAAAAAAACAATATAGCCTGTTCCGCAGAGCCTAACAAAGACAAAAAAACAAAAGAAAACATCCGCGGTGGAGTAAAAAATAAGCAAAATTCGACAAAGGTGGAGGAAATGCAGTATTTGGGACAGTAAAAAAAGCATGTCCATATAAGGTTATGTTTGGTAAAATGGTATGATATGTCTCCGGCAGTCTGTAGATATCTCTTAAAACGTGTTTCTATAAAAAACTTTTTTTTATTTACACAGACAATATTGTCTATTTTTATTACTGATCAACGAAGCAATCCATTATAATCCTATAGCTAATCTGGCATATTTTGACACTACATATCATTCCGGTATACTATCACGCATGCCCAATTCATATTAAATATTTTCATATTTACGTACGTGATCACATTAGCTTACAATCCAAGTATATGTTGCACACAACTTAGTTTCTAAGTCTAAAAAACAACCTCGTTTTGAGATTTTCTTCTCTGAATAGCCGCTCCTCTGCTCTGCTCTGCTCATAAGAGCAGAGAAAAACGTCTACAAAAGCCAATCAGAAATTAGCAGGCCGATATTCACCCAACCGATGCACAACGATATTTAAATGTCAAAAAGGCGTTGTTTTGACGTCGCGAGGTCTTTTTGACGTTGATATAATGTCGTGTGTTCATTGGGGTACAGTATAAATCTAGTATTAATAGGGCTATTAGTTTCAATTAAATTAAACAAATTACTATACCATAGACATCAGGAGCCAAGAAAAGAAAAATCAAAGGGGAAAACTCCAAAACAGTTAGCCCTCAATGTTCATATACATTTCGTTCATATACATTTTGATATTTCGATTTTTCTCGCCATTACTCGTAACTCAAGATTTTTCTTGGTATTACTCCTAACAAGATTTTTCTCGCCATTACCCATAATTGGGAGAGATAACAACGATTTTTTTATTGAAGCATTATCTCGTTAAGGTTTTCAAGCGCCTTACTGGTTCTAAAGGAGGCTAAAATGTGCACACAAGTACGGGTTAAGTTAGAACTTTGGTATTTTAAAAATGATATTCTTTAAATATTTGCCTATAAACTGATGAATATAAAAGTTTTTTGAACGTTGGCAAGGAATTTGAATAGTTAAAATACTTCATAGCTTTAAAGGTACATAATTACCTTTTTTGGACAAAAGTCAACTTGACACACAGTGATCATACAGTACCATGCGAATTCAGAGTCTATATACCAAAGTTTACTAAATACATGGATATGCTGAATCGAACGGATCGCTTTTTGTCGGCCAATTTTACGCCGGCCCTTTTTGGGTTAAATTTTATCTTGAATTGATATTAAAATCTGCGTTTAAAGTAAGAGGGCGAAAAGCGGCGTTATTATTTACGTTGAATTGTGCACATAATAATGTTTGCATTGTTTATATGAGAGAAGACTATGCTATTATATGCGAGAAGACTATGCTATTATATGCGAGAAGACTATGCTATTATATGAGAGAAGACTATGCTATTATATGCGAGAAGACTATGCTATTATATGCGAGAAGACTATGCTATTATATGA
>JAULBZ010005361.1:0-13500 GCA_032360805.1 Neoturris breviconis | reverse complement strand
GATGATGTTTGCTGTACATTTTCAAAAGATTTCGGATGTTGTTGTGTAGGGTTTCCAGAAAAATTTACTGAGCAGTTATAAAAATTAATTTTACGCCTGAATCCGCCCTTATGAATTTTGTGTTGATATTTTGCACTCAAAAAATATCGAAAAGTGCACTCAAGTAACAAAAATATCCGCATTATGCACTGATTATTGACCAATCAAATCGATCTATTTTAGTAAGCTAATGATAATCCTAGATAAATTTTAAGAAAAGTCACAAATTTCAGATCAAAAAGATAAATTATTAGAGGGGACTTCTCCTGGTATAAATAGGGTTAAGGTATATCAGTGGTCGAAATAAGAGTAAATATGATTTCCAAGCATTGCTTCAACAGTTATAGTCTGAAGTTATGCTCAAACATTTCTCCTCCACATGGATCGTTTGTTTTTATTCCTAACATGGGTCAACTGTAGTAAGTGACACATAACTGGCCCTAATTCTGTCATCATATTTTACACAAATTACACAGCGTGAAAGCCTACCAAGATGGAAATACAAGCCTGGACATAACTGATGGGCATCACCCTTGACGAGTGTTGCTGTTTTTTAGCTTTGAGGTTAAAACTATACTAACTAAAACCTTCTCTACGGGTGATGTCTGGCAGGTCTTTTCAGGCTTGCAAAACGTTCCTTTCAAATCTTTTTAATTTTGCTCGAATCAAGGTATAGGTTTTTTCTAAGTGTCTTTTTTGTTCCTTTAATTTGGCCAGCCTTTATTTCTGAACAATTCCGTAAATGACCGTTTTAGCGCCTACTTCCGACCTAACGCCCCTCCAGCTGAATCGCTCAAGGTGAACTTCAAAATGTATTAAACGCTTCTCACGATTTTACGCCCTTCCCGTCCCAGGGCATAAACTATCAAAGCCCAAATGAAATAGGGTTAAGCAAGAGAAAAAATAAAAGAATAAACGACTCAAATTTATGACAAATCCATTTTCTTTGACAACGTTTCACTTGTCACGACAAGCATTCTCAAGTCAAGGATTCGAAAAATCTAACAGTTATATCAAAATTTACAATAGATCAAAAATTACACGTCACAAAGTTGTCATTGTTAAAAAATTACTAATTGTCCACATGGGTGTATAATTCAATGCAAAAGTCGTAAAAGTATACCACATTGGTGTATAATTACACGTTGTCATCATTAAATTCGCAAATAGCCCGATAGGTATATAATTCAATGCAAAAATTTCACTTTGTCTATAGTACTTTGTCCAAGATTGTAGCGGGCACGCGACGTCTTATCAACGTCGAAAAGACGTTAAAGACGTCAATAAAAATGGATTTGTCGTAAATTTGAGTCGTTTATTCTTTTATTTTTTCTGTTACAACATATTTTTAAAGGATCGTGTCAACTTTAAACAATGGTTAAGCACATAGAAAATATTGGCTCATATCAAGATTACAAGCTCGTCCCTAGCCCCTTTTGACGAGAAAAATAAAAGGGGCTGGGAACGAGCTTGATCAAGATTATAGTTTTCATTAATTGATACTTGATTGACTGGAAGTCACTTCACAAAAAGCAAGTTATTGCATGTAACAAGTTCTACTTTGAGCAACATTGTATCGTTTTATGAAAAGGTATATTATGGTGAAATTTATCGGTAGCCTTGTTAACAATTTAAGACCACGAAATTAGAAGATAGATACCGTCAGACGAACAAATTGCAACAGGCAACATGATTCGTAAAACTTTAAAATCTCTCTTGCTTTGAGGAGCCTCAAAAAGCCCAGCATATATAGGGTTAAGAACTGAACTTGGTGCCATTACTAGGAAATTGCGTAAAGAAGGGTTTCTGTAATACCGGTAATACACACAAAATCAAAGTTATGCGTAGCAAGATACGCTTGAAGTAACGGGACCTTGACAAAGTTTTTGGCTCCAGTGACAAATAAAATAAGGTATGTTAAGACTGTTTGATCTCGATATCTCATGATAGAGAGTATTTCCGTCACAGTTTTGCGTCAAAAATGTAAGACATTACATCATCACATCAAACTCGTTTCCAGTTTTTTTTTTTTTTTTTTTACTTTAATGAATAACCTATCAATAACCCTATCACTAGCTCATTTGTTAGGGTTATTAGGGTTAATAAGTAAACCTGTGTATAGCTATAGACTCTTGCCATCCATACCCACGACCGAAGGCCACACGTTCTTTTGATGTAAGTAGTTTACTTGTAGATACAATATTTACGGCATTTTATTTAAGACGTAAGACATGATGTGTAGAATATAATTCCATAAATATATAAAAGATAAATACATCACATAGTAACTTAAGTATCAAGTAGAAACACTGGGTTTGAAAAATCACACATTTAGCACTTAAGCATGAATTAGACGCATCCTTGCGTGAGCAATCAATCTCGCTTTCAATGCGTACCGGACTGTCATAAAGTCATTTATACAACCATTTCAGTTTAGCTAGCCTGTCCCACATCGCGTTTTATCTGTGATGAGAGGAAGAGACTAGCGCTCTCTCCTTCGCGCTAAAGCCAATAGAACTTCAAGAGAAAAGTAAATAACATCCCTGCGGTGGAGATTCCTAGTCTTATTTAAACGACACCGTCCGCTATTTATTGCTATTTTCCTGACAGTACAAACAGCTCCTTTCACTCTTTTTTATTTATTCTCAGAGTCAAAGAAAACATTTAGAAAGGTCAAAAGAACCTAGGGACGAGCTTGAGAGATAATAGCCTAGACTGCATATATAATTTTGTTATTGACCTGTATCTAAAGATAGCGACGCCATTATGGATAAAATTTATATACATTTTCTTAAAAAATGGTCAACAATCTAAAGCTGCGTTTACACGATCAGATTAATCGAATTCGATTTGTCGAATTCGTCTTATCTGATCGTGTAAACATCTAAAATCTGATGATTTTTATCGCATCGGATTGTCTGATTCGATTTTTAAAACGTCGGACGTGTTCAATTTGATCGGATTAATCGGATGAAATTTCAGCCAATCACGTTCTTATGAAATGAACATCTTTTGTGATGTGCATTCAAAAAACATTCTACAATTAAAAACATGCCTAAAGGTCAATCTCCATGCAGCGACTTTTTCAATCTCCATGTAGCAAAAGTTTTTCGATCAGTTTGAACGTTTTTCGATCACTTTTCGAACGTCTTGAACGTTTCAAACTTCTTTTAATGAATGATTTTAGTAATAAAACACATGTTATAAATCGCTGGCGAGCGCTCAGAAAGTAGAAAGCATTTCTACTTTCATAACGGCCGTCAGCGAACAACTCATGTTGCGCAAAAAGTGTAAACAACGAAACTGCGCATGCTCACAACAACGATTGAGCGCTATTCAATCTCCATGTTGCAAATGTTTTTCGATCAGTTCGAACGTTTTTCTATCACTTTTCGAACGTTTCAAACTTCTTTTGATGAATAATTTTAGTAATAAAGCGTTCTGATTGGTTTACAATATAAACACATGTTATAAATCGCTGGCGGTCGCTCAGAAAGTAGAAAGTGTTTCTACCTTCATAGCGACCGCCAGCGAACAACTCGTGTTGCGTTAAATTTTTCGTTATACGTATCGCTTTTTACTATCTTGTAAATTTCTCCACTAAGATGTATTAATAACGATGTCTTTTGTTTGTTTTCGGTAATTCCCGATACTGTAACGAATAATTCGAATTCTTCTAAATATGACCTTCATTTCTTATCTAAGTTCGTAGACGTTGATTTGTCGATCAAAAACGGTTCCGCGAAATGTATGTTTTGTAATATTTTAGCCATATTATAATTTCTGCTTTTCTCTTTCCCGACAAAATTCTCGTCGCCAATTGCTGTGTATTAAGTAGTGGGTACACGTGGGAAAAAGAAACACACATCAATTTTAATAAAATAGAATGAATTTCTTTCTGTAGCAAGACTACACGTATTTTTTTTTATAAGCAACCCGACTTTTGGTCTCCTAGGAAAGTTGCTTAAAAATTCCCTTCAAAGTTATAGGAAAGTTGCTTAACGGTTGCTTAATATAAAAACTTTTTTTTCGGTACTTACGGGGATCTCCACCTTAAAACTCTATTTATTCAAAGCAATAAAAATTCGACGATTAAAAAATTTATTTGTTGCTTACATAAAAACTGGATCCTAGGAAAGTTGCTTAAAAAAATTAATGTTTTGCCAAGGGTTGCTTATAAACCGGTTGCTTATAAAAAAAAATACGTGTATTTATATACATATACACACGTGATAAACTGCAGAACAACATAAACTGCAGAATACGATTTAAAAAGTTGGTGGAAAGAAAGAAGGATTGGTAGCTCGAGTGTTCGATTCTTTTTTCAGTTTGATAATTTAAGAAACTTGAGTTACAAAATTTGATAAAATACGAGAAACTCCAGATCTCTCTGAAATCTTAATTCTCTCATGACAAAAGAAAACGTGTTTAAAAGACGCGGTGTGGAATGCTAATGAAAGCGGTGTCTGATTTTTATGTATGGGCACTGCGTATTACTATACCCAGTCGACACATACTTGCTCAAAGTCCGCAGTAAAGGCGCTAGAACATTGCTTTCAACCTTGTTCTAGCCTTTTTACTGCAGACATTGAAGAAGTTTTTGACTACAAGTACATTGCAATAAACAATCCATGTACGGAGGTATTTGTGGCGGTATTTGGTAGTCTTTTCCAAGTTCGAAAAACTTGTTCTAAGTCTGCAGTAAAGACACTGGAAAAACTTCAAACGACGTTTTTCTAGCTTCTTTACTGCTGGCTTTAAAGGGGGTTTTGCACTGTCTTACGTACGTAACGCACGTCCACTTGATTTCATATTGAGTAAGGAACAATATTATTATATTTAAATAATTATATTTGTGTTAAAGCGGGCTGCAACTAGGTGAATGCGTTCGCGTGAATTCTAAATGAATCGATTGCATTGGTTAGAAGCAACTTCATCTAACATGTGACGTCACTTTCAACCAATGTAATGGCTTCATTTAGGATTCGTGCAAATTCGCCTAGTGGAAATCCGCCTTAAAATCTGAAATGATACAGCCTAAAAATTTTCTGGAACTGTTTTGTATGCGGGAATGTGTGTTTGAAACTTGTTCAAAGTCCGCAATAGAAACTTTAGAGCGACTTGTTCTAGTGTCTTTACAGCGAACTTTGAACAAGCTTTAGCCAACTGGGCTGTCGTGTGTTTGATTAGTTTTTTCATAAACGTTGTTATCATAAAGGCCGGTTTCCACTTCTCAAGTTGATCGCACAAACTGAACACTAACGAATACAGTATTTTGTTTGGCTGGTGCGTTTATCGTTCGCCTGATAGTTCAATTGAAACCAGCCTGAAAACATTTTGTTGAATTTCTGCTTAGAAGCTGAACACTGTGCTTAAAAAACACTCTTCCGCATGTGATGTCTGGCATGTTATATTCAGGCTTGTGACACAGGGGATCATCAGGAAAGAGTTAATGTGTGTTGTATTTAATGTAAATCAGGCCTTACGCATCTTTGATAAATAAGTAAATCAAGGTCGCGTGGTGAGAATTTACACCCAAAGGCAGAAAATAGTCACATGTTAATTAACTTGAAATATAAGTATCTCGTCGAAAGATAAGCTTGTAGTCCTTTTTTTAAATTTTGTGTATTTATAATACATATGTAGTTTATAGGATGAATGTACGCATCCCAAGTGGCGAAAACCTGTTCAAAGTCAGCAAAATAACGTTAGAAAAACGTTCAAAGAACGTTGTTCCAACGTTATTTTGCAGACTTTGAACAGGTTTTTGCCGGCAGGAAGTAATTGCTAAAACGACACGGTTCAAACATGGGTAAGACGACTATAGCTAAGACGACTATAGCTAAGACGACTCTACTATACGAAAATCTAGTGTTATTGTTCTCTGGTATAAGAAAGCGAATTAGAAAATCAGTGTATGTTCTCAAAGGTTAACGAACAAGTCGTTTGAAAAATATCTGGACTCATCGTTATTACACGAATCAAACCGATGTTATCTATTTTGACTCGAACTTCACCATTCCAAAACAATTAGAGTTAATTCAACTAAACTGAGTCAGAATTCTATAGCACTTTTGTCAGGGATCGTCACAAAAATAAAATCTACTGAGGAGAGTAGATGATATTGCAATGGATCGGTTTCTTCGTACCGAAGAAACCATCCATTGCAAGCTCATTGACCTAACACACTTCTGCACAGAATCATTTTTGTTAAATTTTGACAAATTTAGATGATTTAACCCAAACAAAAAAGTTGGTTTTGGAGCGAAGTTTTAAGATGATCCATCACATATTTTAATGTTAAGAAAACTAAAATAAGTTTTGGCAATATAATGTATCACATTGTTCAAGATAATCCATGTGCTATCAGAATACTGCATACACATATCAACAGAGCAAAGACTTGTTCAAAGTCTACAGTAAAGACTTTGAAAACGAAAGAATTGAATGTCTTACTGTGGACTTCGAACAAGTTTTTGCCCACTTTTAATAAATGTCTTTTACGACACAGTGATTGATAAAAGAGTAAATAAGCACCCGCGAGAAACAAAAAACTGTGATTATTTACTTTGTTTGATCAACTTGAGGCTAAAATAAACATATTTACAATATTGTATTATACAAACACACCACAAGACTACTGATGCGGTCCTGTATATTCCCATATATAGATTGTGTATTGCCATATATGGGAATACATAGTCCATATATAGGAATATCTTATTATGGCAGTTCGAATAGGAGGGGATCGTATCACCAGTTTTTCACGTTGTACACAGTAAGCAACTTACAACATTTAGCTACTTAATTAAAAGTTTATATCAAAGTCTTAAAATTAAAATCTACAGAGGAGAGAAAAACCAATCCATTGCAAACTCATTGACCTAACCCACTTCTGCACAGATTAATTTTTGTTGAATTTTGTTAATTTTTGGTTTTGGAGCGAAATTTTTAGATGGTCCATAAAACACTCTGTTTTTACAAATGAAGTTTCCCAGTGGACAAAAACTTGTTCAATGTTTGCATTAAAGACACTAGAACAACGTTGAAAAGGTTGTTCTTGCATCTTCACTGCTGACTTTGAACAAGTTTTGTCCACTGGTAAACTTTCTTTTTAAATTTCCTAATTGTTTTTTTGAATAAAGGAAAGGCAAGTTATGACAACGTGTGTCTACTGGAGGCCATCTTCAAAGGATGAGAAAGGAACTATTTTCTGCAGATTTAACTCTTTCTGTGACATCTTGATTTCTCAAACTTTTTCTGTTATATTTAAGGAGTCATCTCTGAAATTAGTTTCAAAGAGCAGATATTGTAGCAACTTAAAAGAAGACACATTTTATAAGTTTAAGAACAATTTATCTACAAAGAAGAGTGTTTAAGTCAACGAGCTTGCCATTGATTGGTTCGAGATCGGTACGAAGAAACCAATCAAATGCAAGATCGTTGATTCAGCACTCGTCCCTTCAAGATAATTTTTGAAGACGGTCCCTAATTATACTTTCTATCATTACCCCCTAAATACATAGAAAAAAGCAAAGTAGATATGACTGTTAAAATACTATATATATAGGTGATAGACCTTTTCACAAACAATGAAATCGAATCGTTTGTTTCTCAAAGTATAAACTTGTTGCAATGCGATAACTTCCTTTTCTGTGTAAATCACTTTTCATCAGTTTACTCAGATTAAGCTTCTTTAACTCTTCTGTGACAATCACCTTTCCATCATAAACAATGAAAACGAGGTATTTGTTGTTCAAAAGGTAAACTTGTTGCAAGGCAATAACTTCCTTTTTGTGCAGGGACTACAAATAGTTGATTCTTTATCAAGAAACCGATCAACTACCCAGTGAGCAAAAACTTGTTCAAAGTTAGCAGTAAAGACGCTTAAACAACGTTAAAAACTTTATTGGTGACTTTAAACAAGTTTTTGCCCGCTGGATGCAAGCTAACTGACTCCGCTAAGGTTAATTTTGTATTATATATTTGTTATTATTGTAATACACATTGGCATAATGGTAATACACGGTCCATATATAGAGTTATTTGGATCTTTATATGTATAATATACGGGTGCAAAATATAAAAAAACAAACTTGAAACTTCAACGTGAAATGTGGAATTAAAATTTCTGATAAATCAAATACTGTATATGAAGTCTATGAGATATTCCTAAATTCCAAGTATTCATTACGAGTATAAATGATGATGATGATGATGTATACGACATTCTTTTCACGCTATTTAAAATATTTATATTTCATCTCATCTCGTTATCTCTCCCCATTTCTGTAACTTCTAAATCAAATCGACCGTTCACGTTGCCTTCCCTTTCTATAACGTATGCAAATATACATGCAATAAATGCTTCAAATACAGCAATCCAACCAATTGCAAAACTCCAACCAAAATTTATATCTGTAAAGTTGTATATACCGTCCTTTGTTTTACCTGTATATACAGCCATACCACTTATCATAAAAATTGCTGAATAAGACATAAGAATGGTGACAACATATCCCTTTGGTGGGCTGCTTAATGACAAAAATGAGAAAGCTGTACCACCAAATGCAAACAAAGTTCCCAGGATGGTAAAAGCACGTACTACTTTAAACCAAGAAGATACGCCATTGATCGTTGAACAATCTGAGTCAACACATCTTTGCCATAAACCTTCTTCATAGTCTGATTTTCCAACATACAACCAACTGTTACCGGCACAAGCTATCAGGCAAAATATTCCTACACTGGCACAAATAAATACTAAAAAATGAGTAGACTTCATCTTTAATTATATATCAAAACGACAACAACAACAAAAAATTCTAAATATTTCCAGCTACATTAAAAAAACTCATTTGATGCTTTTGATAGATGATTTAAAGATGTAATTTTTAAGTAACGAGATATAATATAATTAATCTCTTTAAAAGCTTCTGCCAAAGAGTACGACACTTATAGATATAAGGCTGTGTTACACGAGCGTAATTTAGAAGTCTTTGTAAACTTTGTAAATGTATTGTATAAGAAATATTCGAATGTAAATAAACGCCTCTCTAAAATAATTCAAATACTGGAAAAGGATCAAAGATACGCGAATTTTATAAATTGTTTAATTCAAACGAATTTGATTTGAAAAAAGAAACTTGAGAAGCTTATTCGCACCGTTCAAGCTTTTATTTCGCTTTTAAAATGATCGTGTATTTCAGCCTTTAGGGCCACTTATTACATTATACTATGAACGAGAAGGATGATTATATATATATATGAACCATGTGCTAGTGTAATTGAGACATTAAGAACCATTTAGATAATAAATGATGACAATAAAAAGATGCGAACACAATACTTTTACAAAAAATCAAAATGTGATTACGAACATGTACCCATTGCCCAAAAACTTGTTCAAAGTCCGCAGTAAAGACGCTAGAACAACGGCGTACGACTTTGAACAAGTTTTCACCCACTGGGACAGATTACGATCATTACATCCGAAGTTAAATGCGCTATTATCTTGATAAGTAAAGAAATAAGTAGTTTTTAATCACAAATGATCCTGCGAGGAAGAATCACATATCTATAAACTTCATTGTCAACACGCAATTCCTCTATGTAAAGAAGTGCCAACGTCAAAACGACGAAGCAACGTTGAACGATATGAAATACCGACCAGATACGGAGCTAGATGAGTCCGTCTTCGGTAGTCCTTTATACTGATATATTGATTGGTAAGGGTTGATTTCTATTAGGTGAAATATTCCGCACGAAAACCAAAAGAAGACATTCCATTGGTAGAAAGTCAATTTCTACCAATAGAATGTCTTCTTTTGGCTTTTGGCCAGAACATTATTGAAATCAATCTTAAGGATACACCTCAAACGATCGTATGAACGGTATACAATCACCGTACACAAATAACTGAAAAATACCGGTTCTGCTCAGTAACCTCAACCAACAATTCCGTTCACCAAAGTGCAGTTTAGTTAGCAAAAACTGGTACAAAGTCCACAGTAAAGACGCTGGAACAAAATTATCAACGTTAATCTAGAGTCTTCTGCGAAATCTATTCAAGTTTTTCCCCACTGGGAACTGACACTATCGCTCATTTATTTTCTTCAGAAACATGAATATATTCTTCAATCTTCTTTACACAATGCACCTATCTGATGATGGCTCCTAATGGCCTGAGTACGCTGCATTTAAAGCGCATCGGAGTGGAGTATTGATACCAGTTTCTGCAGCGGGATATGAACCCCGACCGTGCTGGTGAAAACCGAAGGTGCATACCACTACACCATCGCCGCATAAATGAAAATTCCAAGTTTGCAGCTACTACTCTTAAACAAACGATAAATAAGAATACATAATAATAACAAACAAGAATCAAAGGTATGGTATTGAAAGTAGCCCACCAAACCAGTGATTGAAATTAACACTCACATTTTACATGACATTAGGATATCATGTCCTTATTAAGATGATAAAGTTTCAGGTTAAATAAACAATTGGAACACCTTTATCAAGGTAAAATTATGTCAATTCAATGTGGAGGAGAGTAGTGATATTTCATATCAAGGATAAACACCCAAATTTGACATGGTATTAGGATTTCATGTCCTTATTAAATTGATAAAGTTTCAGGTCAAATAAACAATTGGAATACTTTTATCAATTTAAAATTATCTCAAATCACTGTGGAGGAGAGTAATGAAATTTCAAATCATAGCCTAAAGCAATGCTCAAAAGTCACTCATCCACAGTGAATATGAATTACATACGCATTATACATCAGCCTTATGTACACATCAAATACAAAATAGAGAATACACCTATGTTATGGTATAATACTATCTATACGTATGATGGTTTTTGCTAGCCTTATTAAAGTTTTAAAAATCAATCGTTTTTACTAGCAGATGCTATAAAGCAATAGAGAAAAGAACAATACAACAGAAGAATATATTTTCTTTGTTATTTATTATCTCTTTATAAGATTATTTTATTAAAAATATCTTCCTCTGTTGAATTGTGTATTACTATTATATTACTAATTTGTATTGGGAGTGCTCTTAGTAGTAATGAACTAGGTAGATATACCATTAATAGTTGTTTCAAAATTGAAGGAAGCTTCCACAAATACTGGTACCAAATTTTAAGATGGTAGCACTTTGGGAACATGGTCTATTACGAAAAATGTTCAAACCGTCCAACGGAATCTAATTTAGCTAGTTTATTTGAACAACCTGTTGTCGAAAAATAGTCGCCATTAGCTCAATCAGAACAGTTCCCTGGTCCTATACAATCAGGCATGGAACGAAAGCTTGATCCCGCAATTGAAAGGTCTCTCTTTAAAACAAAAGCGATTAGCAAAGATAAAAATTAGTCAACTACTTTATGATGTAGATAAAGACTAATATTTTTATTTGTAGAGGAAGTTTTAACATATGAGACTAATTTTCCCTGGCGGTACACAACATCTGAACACCATCGAAAGTCGTTTTGACATTGTTTTGACGTTGTTTCGACACCGTGTGCCCACTGGGTTAATGCCATAACGAATTTTTTGTGCTTTTTACGACACTCGATTTACGACATCCCATTGCTAGTCTACAACACCTTTATTGTTGAAATACGCGTGAATTCTTCTACGCATCTTTTCAGAATTTCCGAAAAGTTATTTGATAAATTGCTGCGTTCAAGTGGTTGCAAACTTTGTAGTATATTTTCTTCTTCGTGTCTCCAAGCTCCAGATATAACTCTTATAGCTATTTTCCAATCTGAAAAAATCAGCTGGACAGTAATCATAGCTTAAATCTTTATACTCATGAGAAAGGTATGAAGTGAGACAACTGCTTTTGTTATTGCAATGACTCTGCCTGTAGTTGATATAATAGGCTTGTAAAACACTCCAAATCTACTTGCAGGTATTCCAGATGTATTTTCTATACAGCTTAATCGTTAATTGAACATTTTCTTATCCAAACTGAGGTTAGCAAAAGGGTATGGCTTCAGTAAGTGTCGTTTTAAACCAAATGCGTCATCGGCGAATAATACGTAAGGAAGTATACGTTTGCAATCTCCAACAGCTAAGTTATTCTCTATTGCGTATCCAATATGGCTGTTTTTGTACACGCTGCCGTCACTCTGACGTCTGCTGTCCTCTATGTGAATAAGAATAAATCAGTACCTGGCATCGCAAATACCCATGAGCACTATGCTGTGTTTTTTTTTGTAGTTAAAGAATGAAGAACAAGACCGGAAGGTCCAAACATAAAAACATGTTTACCATCTAGGAAAGTTTTAGGAAAGTTTTATTTCAAGTGGAATTCTTGAGCCATTTTTCTCCATTCAGAAGGATGGTTCTTTCAGATACCACTGTTCGGTTAACTCTTCGTTAGTATGGTGGGGTACCCCAGGAAATTTGTTAATTATGTAAGAAAATACCTCCCGTATAATAATTGTTGTTATGTTACTTTCACAGCAAAATTAAAAAATTCAGGAGGTCCACACACTACTAATGAAGGGTTAACTTGTCCCACAATATTTGATATGTTTCAAATTTTATACGTCCGACAGTTGTTGGATTCAAGCGATAACTTGCGATAACTATGGTCGAATGGGCGGCTCCAATAGTTAAATACCGTGAACAGCCTAATCGTTCACTCGGGCCAATAGTTTCTCTCTTTTTAGTGAGTTCTGAATTAAAGGAGCCATCTACGACAGCCGTCGTTCAAATGTTCTCGATGACATTCTGAAATAATTTTAAAAAAATATTGCTGGTCTACCAATTTTAGGTCATTTACAAGCATATGGTATTCACCTTTCTGTTTTCTGTCCAAGTATACCTTGCGTACCCAAATCGTCTCTGTTTGTTATTTATCAAAAGATTTCTTTGTCTGCGACGCACATAAAAAAGCTCAAGAATTCTTCTTCATAGACTATGTTCACACTTATCGGATGGAAATCATTTCGGAATGAATTACATCCGGATAGGCCTTGCATTCACACTGTTCTTCATCTATTCGATATACTCAGCGGAATGATTTCGTTTCGCTTGTTGTGGCGAAATGGAATCAATCCTGCATAATTTCCGATTAGGTGTTCACGCTTGAAACGGATTGAGATCGTTCCGAAATAGTTTCTATTCCACAAGTGTGTGAATATAATCTTAGTTGCAACAAATAATGTAAATTTATCGCTGCCATATTCATTTATATTTAAGTTATTAAATTTTGGCGCTTCTAGTAGAGATAAAAAAATGTTGTTCACGTTAACGAATTCGCTGCAAAGGGTGGTTCGCGCGAACGAATTCGCTAAGTGGAGATCCGCCTTTATGATGTAATGATAGTTTTGAAAGTTTTAATTTTAAAATTGCCTTGAGATAATTAAATCACACATACGGAGTAGTGTGAGTTATTGGAATGGACGTTCGCGGCGGCGGCGGCGTGATAGGTTTTTAAA
>JAULBZ010005360.1:0-13501 GCA_032360805.1 Neoturris breviconis | reverse complement strand
GAAATCACAGCATTTAGAAACAGGAAAATATCATATCAATCATTTTTAACTCAGTAGAAATTTAAAATTATAATAGTAAATAAATACAAACAAATGTATGGTTCGCAAACATATTCATTTTCAATCTAATCAAGAAGCAGTATTCTCAAGCAATATATTGCTAATCAGTTTTGTTTTGTTGCACCCCTTCCTCTACCACGCCCTCTACCTCTACTCCTTTTAACTGTCTCATGAAAAGCTTGTGATTTATACTGCACACCTTTGTCATGTTTGAAACCATCCTTCTTTTTGCATGCAGCACGCTTTCGAAATCTTCTAATTTCCTTCCTATCTGGCCTTGCCGCATAGTCTTCTTTTTGGATACGTTTCTTGTCAAAATGCTGCCATTTTGATATCATTTCATAGGTGTAACAATCCCAGCAATTCATTCGATGTGTTGATAGAAACAAGTATGTAGCTTATAGAATCATTTCAGGGGGACAGGAATGTTTTTCTATTATTATAGTTGATCATGAGAATTTGAGAGTTTCATAACATGTGTGGATGTTATGCAACCTCGTTCCCAGGGCTTAAAGGCAAGAAGCCCTGGGAACGAGGTTGGATGTTATGATTATTTTATATTCTATTCATTCAAAATTTTAGCTTTAAATTTTACATCATCTATTATATTATCACATAATAAAAATAGCATAAAGATTTTTAAAGCGAAAAAACTCTTTAGAAACTAAATTTGAATAGAATGTGTAGTTATAAAAAGGAGTAAATATATGTCTAATGATTTACCCCTCAAATTAGGAATTTTCAATATGCAATACTTTTAAACTGTCTTCATGAATTCTAAGAGGATGTATTGGTTTACATGAATTTGATAACATTACAAAATGATGCTACTATATAATTTTACCATGGAACTATCCTTAAGTCCTTATTAGCCTACTATAGCGCGCCAAATTTGATTAAACTTTTAGAAAGGTAAACAACGCTTCTGTGAATGAGAGTACTTACAAAATTACCTACATTATGGAATAATTATTCTATCGGATGACCTAAAAACTTACATTCAAATTAAAAAAATAATGCATAGCATTGTTTTGACAAGTAGATCTTACTGTTACTTGAAAAATCAACAATCCACACCTTTGGAGGAGAGCTCTCATGAAATTATCTAAATTATTTCATAATTATGCACAAACACAGATACCCCATGTGACATGGAATGATCAATATTGAACCAGTAAATCCGTCAATAAAATCTTATATCGACAGACAAAGTATATACGTGAAAAAAATCGAACATATGCTATATGCCTCTATGGAGAAGAGCACTGAGAGCACACCTTCTGCTTAGTATTTTCAATTGTCATTACACCAAAATGTTTCTAATAAAAGAAATTTAAAAGTCACAAAAGAAGAAGTTCGTTCGATTTGGTGTTTAGAAAATATGGTAAAAAGTTAAACTAGGGCGGGGGAGTTTTGCACGTGTTCACATACAAATGTAAACAGAACAATTGGAAATGGTGGATGACGAAAGTAAGTGTGCGATGTTTAATATTCTTTATTCTCTTCACTGTCTCAGACAACCTGTGAGTAGGATAATTAATGGTCAGTAAAATTATAGATATATATTAGATTTTCAAGTCAAAAGAAGCTCTGGGAATACAACGGCTATGTGGCAGTGGTTTTAGAATATACGACCCCAACTCAGTATGTCTCTACATTAAAACTAGGATTATAAGATTAAACAGGTTTTAATTTTTTCACTAAACTTTTTAAATAATTATATTTTTATCTTTACCGATCCTTCTTCTCATCTCATTTTGATAAACTTTCGGTGTGTTTAAATCTGGCTTGAAAATCATAATGTATATTTTATATCCAAATAAAAGCGCGAAATTTATGAAGCTTATACACAAAATTGTATACATCAACACAAAATCTCTGTCATATTGATACGATTGACTGTAATAAACCATTGTCATTGCACCAATAATGATGCTGCATGATAAAGACGAAATAATTATGAGATTTGTCTCTTTAAAATTTGTTGGTAACTTTCTTGCTCTCAATCCTTGCACAATGTTACAAATGAACAATATAAAGAGATACAGCAGGACAACCTGAATATGTTGATTACTGTTACAATATAGGAATCTTTCCAAATTCTGCTTTGAAACAACACTTTTCACTTTTGGATAATTTTCTTGAATTGAAATTATGATTATGGCTGCATCAATGGCAATCAATACTGATACAATAACAATTTGTGTTCCTTTTGTTATTAATATGTCTTTTCTATTCATCCGTATACTTGATTGGAAAATCTTCAATAGCTTTTGTGCTTTAGCAAGTGTTAATGCAGATGAGATTGTTACGAGTAGTCCATTAACTACTGGTCTCATTATACATATCACTTCACTTGGTTTAGTAAAGAACAAGAAAGGTAATGATATAAATAATGTTAGATAACATAGAAGTTGTGCTATTGTTGAACTCCTATCGGATGAAATTACCATTGGCGTTTTACGAAATTTCACAAAGATACATATAGTTATGATTATGAGAAATGTGCAGATTCCATCAATAACTATGAATGTTTTACCATGGAAACCTTTATAGTCATGATATATCTCAATATAGGGATCATAACATTGTGTCTTCTCAAAGTTGCTTTGCCATTCGGTTAGACATGAATAACATTTATCATAACCTGCTGTTGGTTTGATGGTATTTATTTTACAAGGTTGACATCCCCAATCATATACTGCATAGTACATGCTTTTATCGTTTAGTATGCCAAAGTACGGTTCTGCTCCAGGATCGCAAGATTTTTGCAAGCATTTCTTTGTCAAATTTAAAGGAAATCTATCTGATTCATTAGTTTTATGTACTACATCTACTGATGAATTTAATAGATGTTTAAGTTGACTCACTGGTATAACATAACTTTCATGTTTTGCAGCAGTTACTTCATATTGCTCATAAGTAATACACATAGAAGTGTTAAGATTTGATCCATTATAAACACGAACCACATCTGATAATGCTCCAAGGCAGATATGTTTTAAATCTTGCATAATCTGCACTTGCAATCGCGTTGGGAAGACATATCCATCATAACGTAAATATTTAAGGTATGTTATTATTTGATTAGAAAATCTAGGAGATCCTGTGATATACAGCATGTTTAATACATCCTTCATAGCAATATTACCTATATATTCCTTGAACGATTCATAATTGCCATATCCAATATAACGTGTGTGTTTTGCACATAAAGTGTTTCCAGATGTTTTAGATAAAGTAATGTACGTTTTTTCAGAAGAATTTTTGCAATATTCCACCTTTTCACATAACTGGATGTTGATGTGTTGATATATATTGTCATATGATAGCAAACTTGCAATTTTAGTAGAGTCTTCTTCAACAATAAGTATCATATTTGGGTAATTTCTTGCAAACTCAAATTTAAATACAACATCGTCGTATTGTGTATAAGCTGTAACCAACATATTTGTTGGTAACAATGTTTCAAAAGCAGTCATTGTGAGCTGCGCAGACATGTATAACGTTATAATTGCAGTCTTACGAAATCTTACATCAAGAAGTACAGTCATTAGAGAACTAATGAGAACATTGGGGTGATTACATACATCTATTGTAACGAATTCATACGACAAGTTAAACAAACGGATATTACTTGCGTGAGAACGTGTGACATGATGAAGAATGATTCCATCTAAATTGAAATAGGAGTTGTTCTTATAATCTGTAAACGAGTATATCGATACAACAGTTAGCTTATTTGTCATCAATGGATAATCATCTTCAATTGTTATTTGTCCACAAAAAGAAAAAGCGGTTGAAATAAAATTAATCAAAATAAAGAAAGATATCCTCGTAGTTTTCAAATATTTCAATGCCATATGTGGTAGAAATCTTTAGCTAGTATTGTGCAAGCATTATCAATCTAACATTAAAATTGTGACTGAACAGCAACACGTTTGGGATATTGCTGATTTTGTTTACATTATTTTATACAGAAACCCAGTGGGCAAAAACTTGTTCAAAGTCAGCAGTGAAGACGCTAGAACAATGTTGTTTGACTCCGTTCTAGCATCTTTACTGCGGACTTTGAACAAGTTTTTGCCCATTGGGAACATGCAGCTGCAATTATATTTTCACATGCCAGTAATAATTTTATTATTTGATGTAATTAATTTCTTGTTTATAACTTCAAGTTGTTTGTTTTTGTTTTTCTTAATTAATCGTTTTTTCTTGTGTTAGAAAGTATAAAAGGTTCAGTTTAAAGTAGTTATTAAATTTAACATTTCATTCTCAAGATGACAAAAATAAATTATAGAACATGTGTTTTGCTCGTTCACAACCCAGTGGGCGCACGACGTCGGATCAGCATTGAAACAGCGTCACAACGTTGTTTTGACGTTGATCCAGCATTGTGTACCTGCAGGAAAGGGTAACACAGTATAACCCAGCCGGTAAAAACCTATTCAAAGTCAGCAAAATAACGTTAGAACAACGCTCTTCGAACGTTGTTCTAACGTTATTTTGCTTACTTTGAACAGGTTTTTGCCGACTGGGAAAGATCTATTTAATAAGATCTAGATAGCTCGGTGTTGTGTTAGCATCTTTACTGATGATTTTGACCATGTCTTTACCACCTCTGTCAGTACACTGGGAATATCCAGTATCTTATCCCGCCAAACGTAAAAAGTTACTCTTTTAATGTTCTACTTGATTGGAAAAAATTTACACATATTGATAGTTTTATCAATTCACGTTGTTTTTTTTAAGAATGTGCCTGACCGCTATAAACCTCGATGTTCTTAATCTTACCACTCTTTTAAGGCTTAACATGCTCTTAACAATATCTCTTTTGACCGGTGCCGGAATAATGAGCTTGTTGAACAACATGGGGTTGTAGGAAAACAGCTGGTTTGTTGGACATATTCTTTTATTTTAATAAAAAGATCGAAGAGTACAGCATCATAGTCACTAGAAACGTGACTACAGGCCGTTTTCTACTTCAGAAAATTCTCCGCCGAACGGAACGGAAAATGTGCACGCGAAGAAAAAAAATTATAGACATTCTATTGGTAGGAAACGGCCTAATGACGACATTGAATCTCTGCATAGTTGAACTGATTTTATTGCAAATGATATTTCTGTAATCTGTTATGTGAAGAAAGTTCTTTGCGGTGACAATGAACAAGCTAATTAAATCGTTTAATTAATTCTCTTCCTTAATCAAGCAACATTCCCAGCTGTATCTGATTAATGAATATTCTCTAATTAATATGAAATTAGCCCATATCACGGTGGGCAAAAACTTGTTCAAAGTCGGCATTAAATACGGTAAAACAACGTTGAAAACGTTGTTCTAGCGTCTTTACTGCTAACTTTGAACAAGTTTTTGCCCACTGGAAGACAGATGTTAATTGGAACATTCTACCCAGCCGGCCAAAACCCGTTCAAAGTCAGCAATTTTGTTGACTTTGAACAGGTTTTTGCCGGCTGGATAGTAAATTTCTTTAACTGTTTCCCTTGCTATGGGCAATAACTTGTTCAAAGATCGCATTAAAGACGCTAAAACAAGATTTTCAACGTTGTTTTACCCGTCTTTACTGCGGAGTTTAAGCAAGTTTTTGCTCAATTTTGTCACGGAAATCTTTCTTTGATTATTATCAATCTATTACCCCCTAAATAATATTAAAAATATAAAAGAATGATCGTTTAAATACTGTGAACGCGGGGGTGATTGTATCAAAATAGTTAAGGAATATAATATTTTGTTTCAACCACAATAACAATAACAACAGCAAAAGCAACACCAGAAGCGATAAGGGATGATGTCGCAGAAGTTATTCTTATTTGTGTCAATCTTGTTGATTATCGTTCCGCAGAATATTCATTGCACTGTATGCCAACGATGCGAATGGTGGAAATGTCCAACCATGTCATCATTATTTTGCCCAGGTAGGCCATCTCAGAATTTCGCTCTAAAACCAACTTCTTTGGTAGAGTTAAATCAACTAAAATTGACAAAATTCAACCAATTCAAATCTGTACAGAAGTGCGTTAAGTCAACGAACTTGTAATGGATTGATTTCTTCGGTACTCTTCTCTGTAGAGCAATTTTTATCTAAATATGAAGCAAAGTAAGCCAAGAATTTGAACAGTTTCTTAGACCAAAATATCAAAAACCCAGAATATTTCAGTCTCTTTGAGTCTATATATAATATCAGGAAGCGTCAGGAAGCGTTGATATAAGTGAGTGAACATTTTACCTAAAAATGTACACGGTTTCACAATCAAGATGGCTGTCCCACAGCGAGGATAGAACGCATTATTTCTAATAAAATTAATGCGGATTTCCACTAGGCGGTTTCGTTCGCGCGAATTCTAAACGAAGCCATTACATTGGCTGAAATCAACGTCACCTGACATTCGTCTAGTAGAAATACAGCTTTAATCAGCAATGTAAAAGTTTCTATTGGCTAAAATTAGTAACGATTAAAATTACTGTTCTTGAAGAAGAATTTATATGTTTACCCATATTCTTTTTTTATAAATTGATACGTAATGTTTAAAATAGTTGGTTTACGCATACATATTTAGAGTTGTTATTTTTTTAGGAGATCCAGTGAAAGATGCTTGTTCCTGTTGTTATGAATGTAGTTTGTTAGAAGGAGAAGCTTGTAGTAATGACACTCCTAAATGTGGAAAACAATTATACTGTAGAAAGAATGAAGAACAGAACATAGGTTATTGCAGATCAAAACATGGTAAAGTACATCTTCCACACGATGTGTGACTGTTTGGATACCTCCGTCCCAGTGGTCAAAAGCTTTTTCTAAGTCCTTAGTAAAGACAGTAAAACAACGTTGAAAATGCTGTTCTAGCGTCTTTACTGCTGACTTTGAACAGATGTTTGCTTACTGGATTGTATGGCATTGAACGGTCTAATTATGAAGGTGAATAGCATTCCTAAGTAGCAAACAGTAGTTTCAAAGGACCATGACAACCTCGTTCCCAGGGCTTCTTGCCTTTTCGAACACGGAAGAGCGGCGCTCTTCCGTGTTCAAAAAGGCAAGAAGCCCTGGAAACGAGGTTGAGGACCATGATGGAGTTTTCGTTGTCTTAATCTGCCGTTAGAATTTGAACTTACAATTTGGGTATACATACACTGGTTCGAGTAGGGAACTTTTCGGACGTATTTGAAACAATAATTAAGTAATGCGACCGCAATCGATTATAAATGTGAGTTTCCACAAGGCGAATCCGAGCGAACCAATTTGCCTAGTACAAACCCGCCCTAAGCCATGAGCCATATAGCCAGGGTTCCAGGCCTCTTGTACACTTCACGCATTTTCGTTTTTCTCGTATTTAACTATTATTTTTTAAAATGATAAGGTAGGTAGAGGTAAAAAGAATAAAACGCTTAGATTTCTAGTTTATGACCTAAATTTTTTCAAAACCTTAAATCTACGTCCGTGCAAACATTGACATCATCGTCTTGTTCGTTTCATTGTTGTCACTTTCCAATTCGAAATCGTTGATTTCGTCAAGAGTTGGAAATTCGTAATCTTCTAACCATTCTAACCTTATATCTCTTGAGGATGGCTAATAAGAGATAAAAGGCCCTGGGAACGATGTTGGATCCATTCTACATGAACGAACTGTATCATTTTATGCTACCACAGTTGTCGAAATAAGGGCAAACAATCACTCTTGAGGAACGGTTTTTGAAGATAGCTTCAGACTTCTGAAGCCATGCTAAAAAGTTCCTTATCCACATTGATTATGCACTCTTATTTCGACCACTACACCATCATTAAGGGCAAATGTGAATGTGAACCACATTTTTTTTATTCATGAAATCCAGCATCGGCTTGTATCAGCAGGGCTTTTAACCGGTTAGATGTTTATATTTGAAATTTTATGGGTTACTTTCCGGAGATTCTTTGCTTATAATTTTATGGTACTTCCAATAGTGGATATGGTTGAGAGCATAAAGGCGAATCTCCACTAGGCGAATTTGTTTGCACGAATTCTGAAGCCAATGCATTGGTTAAAAGTGATGTCACCTGACAATAAAGCCATTACAATTGTTGAAAGTGACGTCACCTGACAGGTGATGTTGCTTTCAACCAATGTAATAACTCTATTGTCAGGTGACATCACTTTCAACCAACGTAATGGTTTTATTTAGAATTTGTGCGATCAAATTCGCCCGGTGAAGATCTGTGTTAACATCTATGCTGAACATTTCTTTTGTTATGTTTTGTTTCTTATAAATTATTTAGATCTGATCAATTCACTTGGTTTACCTTCATGTTATTTTAAACCTGGCTCATTTGGTGATTTGGATTGCCGTCAAGTTACAACAACATTTTGCTCCAAGGATTGTAAAAGGTAGCCAAAAACTAGAGCATGAGTGAAGGAGAGTGCTGAATCAACGATCTTGTACTGGATTGTTTTTTTCGTATCGAAGAAACCAATCCAGTACGAGCACGTTGACCTAACGTCCTTCATTCATTCGTCCTTCAATTTCTAGGAATCTGCCAATGTGGATTCTCAGTCTGCAAAAACCTGTTTAAAGTCAGTAAAATAACGTTAAAAAAACGTTCGTGAACGTTGTTCTAACATTATTTTGCCGACTTTGAACAGGTTTTTGCCGGCTGGGTTTTGGGATATAACCTGAAGGCATAAAAGTGACTAAATTATTTTAAAAATAAAACTAGAAATAACTTTTTTTGTAGCTAATTGGTTGGTTCATCGTTTTGTCGATCCAATAAAATCTCAAACTTTCTTTCATAGCTGAACTCTTTCTTTATTTTACATTTCAGTTGTTGCAGTCACCGAACAAGTTGCAATCCCAACCAAATAATATATCAAGAAGTTGACAGATGTAAATTGGCACAAGTATCTATCAGTGGCTTACCAAGAAAATTTAAAGTGTGAACATTTTGAAACTACATATAGGACGACACCCAGTTGGCAAAAACTTGTTCAAAGACCTCAGTAAAGACGCTAGAACATCGTTTTCAACGTTGTTTTAGCACCTTTACTGTCAACTTTGAACAAGTTTTTGTCTACTAGGCAATGTATTTTCTATGAATTTTATTACACTTTTTATGGATCATCTCAAAAAGATGAAACTGCGCTGAAGGGTGTTATGTCAAAGAACTTGTAATGGATTGGTTGCTCGGTACGAAGAAACCAATCCATTGCGAGATCGTTGACCCAGTACTCTTCTCCGTAACTTTTATAGTTGAGACGCTCCCTAAGCATATCTTATTTCCGTTTGACACTTTCTTAGGTGGGTAACAAAAAACATTTGAAAGCTATAATTATGAGAGTAGGTTAGAAATATGTACCATCTGCTTGAATAAATATATCTCTGGAATTCTTCAGTCAAGAGCGGTGTTTGGAAGTACCTAAAACTGTTGTCAAATAAACATACATTTGGAAAAGATTGTCTAGAAGGTTATCCAATGCATTTTCTTGTGACCTTTGTTCTTTCATGCTTCTTCTTTTTATAATGTAAAAAGCATTAACCAACCCTGAGCTAAAAAATAACAACTGGTCCCCTAAACCAAAACGGAGTGCTATTTCTTTAGCTACTTTCCAGTTCCAGTTGGAGAAAAAACATGATATTAGTGATATTAAGGGTCTTTATCGAGGTACTAGAATTTCTTCCATTATATTCTTCTTTGCTTTTTTTTTTTTTTTGGCGCCACAATTCGATATAATTCTACTCGTAATGCATGAAATAAATCGTTTCATCGTTATTGTACCCACTGAGATCTTTTAGGAGCGACGCTTATTAGAAACAAAAAACACCTTAAAACTTATCCAATTTCGAAATAAGCGCCGCCCTATTTTAATCGTCGCCCTCCAATAAGCGCCGCACCTAAAAGTTCAAAAAGGCGTTTATTTAAGGAAATACGGTACCCAAATTTTGGAAAATATTAAATTTCACCATGTGCAATCTATACTTACCGCGTGAAAGCATACCGAATACGGTCCTCTATTTCTCCGTATTCGGACTCTATAGCAATACAGAGTCCTACAGAGAAATAAGGTCCCGTATCCGGTAAGCTTTCACAATGTGACTAACATCGGCTCCTTCACAACTACTGTTCCCCATTTGGATTCCCATTATTTATAAAAACATGTAATGGGATGCTTTTTAGTGTTAATCTTATTTGGGCTGGGCTTTTTGGAAGGGTTGAAATGGCCGCAGGTGGTTTCCGCCCACACTTGAAATCTTAGCATTGGTTGAAAATAATGTCATGAAACTTGGTATGGTAACACCACAGCATCTAATAAACATATTTGAGTTATTATTATTTTTTGCAGAATATAAAAACTGCACTAATTTAATCCTAACTAGACTTTTAAATGATGTTTTTTTATCATATTTCGCGAAGCAAAAATTATTTTTCCACCAAGCTTGCTCGGGTTATTATTATTATAGACCATTATTATATAAACAATTATAAATAAAAATATTTTTGCAAATGTCAACATTTTTCAGATGACGTAATCATTTCTGTAGTGCCCATTGTAATTTTGGGAAAATCTGATGTTTTTTTCTCCAAATTTCTCTTTATTGTTTAAACTGCAAACACTATTGGATTTTTGCGGTCCATTTTCCCCTTCCTGGAAAACTGCGAGGCGCCAAAAATCGTAAAATATATTTTAAGAATTTCTTTATGTGGTTTCAAGAAATGGCCAATAGAATACGAAGTCATGTTGATTTTGTTGAAAAGTTCAGAATATGCTTTAAATAGATAATACTAAAAGTCACCAAGTTTCAAGGGCATAGCGTATTTACAAAAATAAGTTATTAATAAAACTACAAGTAACTCTTGATTTGGTTAAAAGTCTTTTGAACTGAAATGTTCTTTTGATCATTTATTCTCTTTTTTCCCTACAATGGAACGTTTCTACACATAAAAAGGCGAGAATTCAAAATTCTGCGGAACGATATTTTAGCGAACGTTATGGTCAAACAACTCAATCCCATTTTTTTTTAAATAAGTAAGTTGAAAGTTTCATATTATGAAAATGAATATTTTTAGAGATATGAATTGATTAAGTTATTGAATAAAATTGCTCATTTTCTGTGTTCACTGTTTGGTGGCAGCCATCTTTTTTCCCAGACATTTTCTATTTTTAACCCTTCATTAGTATGGTGGGGTACCTCCGGAAATTTGCTAAATCATGAGAAGGTATTAGAAGATTCAGGGGGCAAAAAGTCACAAAAGTATGATGCAGATTTTTAAAGTAGGTAAGAAAATAACTTCCTGAATAATAATTTTTGTTATGTTACTGTCACAGCAAATTTAAAAATTCAGGGGGTTCACACCATACTAATGAAGGATTAAATAACATAATTTGTCATTATGATATGTGACACTCACCGAACATACTTTGAGACATATTAGAAAGTGCTGAAATGGAGCGATTAAATCTTTCATTCAACACTTTCTGGATATGTTTCAGGGTATGATCAGTAAGTCATGATGACATAGACTATGGAATTGTATCCCAAAAAGGTGATTATGTACCTTTAATGTACAATGTACACACATTGCATAATTCTGAAATTATATAAAAATAAAATAAGCGTACATATACACCCATCTCAAAGATTTGCTAAAATATATAGGCTGTTACCAGTCACAAACGCCATTGCGTAGCCTGAAACTACGCTCAGAAATCACTCCTCCACAACGAATATTTGCTCTTCCCTTCACCAAAGCATACGTATTCTTAGAACATTCTATTCTTTTTTTTCTTCTTGGGACAAGCAATCCATTCAAATATTCCATTCTTACATATATTGCAATGCTTAGATCCGTCATTAGTTGTTTCTCCATCTTTAATAATAGTACCTGGAAAGAAAAAAGGCCAATATTTCCATACGCAAGCCTTAAAATAGCCCCGGGACACTCCACTACAGGCGATCTGAGATTGCCTGTAATGGAGTGCTATTTGAGTATGGTTTTTCGCCGGACAACTGAAGAATATATTAAATTTTCACTCGTTCAAAGCTGATGTTCAACAGTTATTCCAAAGCTTCTTTAGAAGGCTTCCAACCTTGTTCCCAGGGCTTCTTGCCTTTTTTCGGGCAAAACGTCCTGGAAACGAGGTTGCATGGCTTCTTTATAAGCTTTATAATTTTTGCAGATGCTCAAAAGTTGAACATTTATTGGAAAAACTAAATATGGAAAATTTTATCATATTTTTCACAATGTTTCATAAAGTTTCACAAATACTTCATCGCCAAATGTGCTGCATTCATTATTTCCCCTATTTTTAGGGGGTAATATGGAAACAATATTTTTTATTATTATTAGTAGTAAAAAACTAAAGGTTGCGAATGCCTAAAGAAGATTGGTAATGATGTCACATCATGTGTGACGTCGATTTTTTCCAATGAGATATCTTCTTTTGGCTTTTGATAATTTCTGTAAAGAAAAGATACTAGTTAGGAGTTTCGAATTAAAATTTCATGCCGTGGCCAACATCGAGCGATTTCTTCTTTTATACAGACTCTCTTTGTATCTGCGCGCGCAAAAGCAGATTATCAGGGACAAATTTCTGAAGAATAAGTTCTGTTGAATCTCAAGCCAGGCGCGAGAACTTCGAGCGTGACGCCGGAATCTTGAGTCAGCCGCTGGATTCCCTATGAAAGCGCTAGAATCTCAAGGCAGGTACCAGATTCTCGAGGTGATCTGCGGAATTGGTCTGCGGAATCTTCGATCTGGTCGCTAGAAACTAGCATCTCGATCCGGGCGCAGAATTTCCGTGGACGCCGGAATTGGTTGGCAAAATCTTGAGCGAGGCGCCAGAACTTTGAGCCGGTCGCTAGAATCTCGAGCTGGTCATTAGAATCTTGAGCTGGGCGCCGGATTCTCACGGTGATCGGCGGAATATCGAGCGAGGCGCCAGAATCTAGAGGCAGTACTTAAAATGTACTAAATAAAAAAGGGCCTAAAACTGAGCCTTGAGGAACTCCTAACATAAGTTTACTCCATGAACTAAACTATTTTAGTTCTCTGCCATCTATTTGTAAAATAACTATGTACAAGACTAAGAGATTCTTTGCTAAATCCGTATGCATATAATTTTGATATAAGTAGTTCATGATTCAAAGTATCAAAACCGGAAAAAAAAAACATCAGCATAGCTCCAGCATAGCCGTGTTTATCCAAGGATTTCTTCCATTTTTCAATTAAAGAAACTAATGCAAGTTGTGCATTAAATCCCTTTCTATAACCACACAGATAGGGTGACAAATACTTATCTATGTGACTAGTAATTTGTTCTTGGATTATTCTCTCAGGTCTATAATTTTTAACCAATGTAGCATTATTATTTTTAAAAGTGGGTGTTATATCTGCTAGTTTCAGTTCATTAGAAAATTCATTGTTCCTTATCGATTGGTTAACAAGAGTTTTTAAAATAG
>JAULBZ010005359.1:0-13501 GCA_032360805.1 Neoturris breviconis | reverse complement strand
AAAGTTAGCCTAACAACATCAGATATCATTTTAACAAAATTTTATATTTTTAAAAAATTTACCCCCTGTTCAGAATTCGGTTACCCCAAAAAATGGTCAAAATCCTTGATAAAAGTTGGGAATAGTCACCTAATTTCAATACCATACTATAAATAGAAAAACATTTATCGCAAAATGAAAATGCGCGACAACGTTGAAACAACGTCGCAACAACGCCGCAACGTCGAATTGACGTTGATCCGACGTCGCATGCTTGCTATAGCAAAATTATAAATAAGTTGTTCTTGATGATTTTGCAAAACATTTTTACTGATGTCAGCATTTATTTTAGCCATTTTTAGCCTAATCTTTTCTCATTATTTCATGAGGAGTGAAAGACAGCAGCTGGTGAACAAGTGATGTAGTTTTCAGCAAGCTGTTAAATCATGTCTTTAGAGTCACGAACCAAATGGCGGAACGAGAGTTTGTGACTTGTGCTGAGATTTATAGTAGTCGTTAAGCTTATTAACCAATTTTAATTCTGATATATAATTACATTCCGTAGTTGGCAGAAACTTGTTCAAAGTCTGCAATAAAGATGCTCGAATAACATTTTCAAGGTTGTTCTAGCGTTTTAATTGCGGACTTTGAACATGTTTTTGCTCACTGGTAACTACTTTCCTATTATAATTTAATTATTTTATACAAAAAATGCAAGCTATAAACAATATACGAATCCGTAATTGTTTTTAATCACACTGAGCCATACCGCGTCAAATAATAGCTACAAATATGCCCACTCTATAACGCCTCCATCGTCTTTATTTTTCTACTGACTTATTATGATGTTTCCTATATTTAGATATAGCAATATTTATATATCCATACATCAAATTTGAAAACAGACTGAACTGACCGTAAAAACTTTGAAGAAAATTTTGTCAATTTTGGCGCGCTTTGTAGGCTAATGTGGACTTAAAACAGTTTTTTTTTATTATTTAATAAAATGCACATCATTTCGCACTTTCATTTCAACCAATTAAAAATAAGGTAAAAATTGGTAAATGTTTTAAAAAATGCTGATGTCAGCAAACATTTTTGCAAAATTTAAATTTTGACCATATTTTTTTTAATCCTGGTATCAAGAGCTAATTACATGGGGATTTTCACACTTGAGAAATCCATATCAATTAAACAGATAGAACGGCACAATGGTGATATTCTTATTAAATACCGGGTTATCCCGCACAATTAAACAACTTTCTTTTAATCCCAATTTAAAATTATTCCTAGAATTGGTCAGCACACTAAAAGCCGAAATGACCGAAATAAAAAAAAAAATTACCGTGTTTAATTTAGACTCTAAAAGACTCTAAATATAAAATCTACTGAGGAAAGTACTGAGTCAACGATCTTTCAATGGATTGGTTTCTTCGTACTGAAGAAACCAATCCATTGCATGCTCATGGACCTAACACGCTTCTGCACAGATTCTTGTTGGATTTTACCAATTTTAGATGATTTAACCCTACCAAAAAGTTGGTTTTGGAGCGAAATCGTAAGATGATCCAACTCTAAATATAATTAGCTATTGCAATTAGAAGGTAATAATTAGTTTAATACGGCATTCAGAATAAATTGGAGATACAATTGTATCAACATCAGTTTGACTTAACATGTTTGAATCGTATCATAGAATCTCGCCAGGAACGAAACGAAAGTTACTAATCATCGTTCTTTTCGTTTCGTGCCAGAATACCACCCTTATAAAGCCCCAATCACTGCCTTTATAAAGCTCCAATCACCGACTTTATAAAGCCTCGATGGATATTACGTTGATTGCATGTCTGTAAATACCTACCAAAATGTAGTAAAGATTCTTAAAGTTCTTAAAGATTCTTAAAGTTCTCGCATACTCGTTGTACGAATTGTCGGAGAGAATTGCTCGAAAGTTTGACTTGCTATGAACCTGTACTTACTGTGTTCCACATTCCTTGTATCTTGTCAGTTCCTCTTAAAGTTTGTAATATATAAATAAAAACAAACGCAACTTAGTTTCCAGGCTGCTACAACATTATTAGACTGACGAAGTAACTAACCAATTAACTCAAATAATCTTCGCACGCGACAATCTTGGTTTAAAGAAACTGGATATCACTAGGCTAAAGATTTGCTGCGGAAGCCGAAAGAAGACATCCTATTCGCAGCAAATGACGTCACGCACTACGTGACTTTGCCTTTCGTAGCGAATAATTTTCCTTCCTCTGTCTTCCAGTGGAAAAAGCCTTTTCAAAGTCAGCAGTAAGGACGCTCTGTCCTAGCGTCTTTATTGCGGACTTTGAACAGGTTTAGCCTACATGGCTATATATAAATAATATTTCCGGAACATGCTTTGTATAATCTGTAGTAAAGAGTTAGCGGTTAATTAACTGCTTTATTAGCGAATTAATTTATTCATTAGTTACGTAATTTAGTTAATGTACATACCAGACATAACAAACCACATTATATTTTTGTATACGAAAGAAAATAAGCTTCAAAATAATAAGAGAAGTAAAGCCGATACGACGAGATTTCTTTCGTGTGACAAACATGATACAGAAAACCCAGTGAGCAAATACTTGCTCAAAGTCAACATTTTCAACGTTGTTCTAGCGTCTTTACTGCGGACTTTGAACAAGTATTTGCCTACTGGGAAAGAACAGCAACAACAAAATAAAAGATAAATTCAATCAATAACATTCGTCAAATACTGAAACAAACAAAAAGCGCTATTCTTATCTTGTTTATCTAGAAATCTAAAAACATCACATATATACTATATATATTGCCAGTATTTGTTTTAAAAAAGCACTTAAGAATCATATATTGCACTACAGTTGGAAATTACATCCCAAAGGGCACATCAAAAAAACGTCGAAAGGACGTCACGATGTTGTTTTGGAAACATGACCATGATAAGATAAGCGGGACGCCGCAACCGACTACATACAACGCCGCCGCAAAGTGATAGCAATAGGCCATCCAAACATTGTTTGGTGGGCTAAAAACATTAACTTTTCAGAAAAAGTAGATATATATTTGTAATAAACATTGTTTTAATTTGTTTTTCGTCCGATGCAATATATGAGTATATATGAGTATTCATTTCATTGCACCGTCAATTTCCAGCATCATAAATCTATAAAGAACATTTTTAAAAAAAGTGAGGAAATATAATGAAAGCTGTGACCATACTGTCACCAAGTAAAAAAGACGAAAATATTTGAAGATATATTATGTGACGGAATTCGTCATAGATAATTTAATAAATTTTCTAGACTGTTTCAGGCTCAAACAGCTTTTTAAGATTACGATAAGAAATGGCGCAAAACCAAAATTATTACAAACCAAAATATTTTTTTGCTATTTTGAAAATTTACATAACAAATCTTAGTGGTTAAAAACTTGCTCAAAGTCCGCAGTAAAGACGCTAGAACAACGTCTTCTAGCTTCATTACTGCGGACTCGGAACAATTTTTTGCTCACTTGGATAATTGATAATACAATACATGAAATATCAAAAGTAAAAGTTCTTCCCTTCTAAAATTGAGATTTAAGGATAGAACGCAGTCTTTCTGTATGACTTTTTAAAATTAAAAATATTCATGTTTCCCTTGGTTATTATATAGTGAAAGTATATATCAATGGAAAGCTGAAAGAATGAACTTTCTGCACGCAAGATTATCTTTTTGGATTTTATTCCAGGAGGGAAGAAAAACGGTAAAATGTAAAAATCGACACTTTTTACATTATATATTCCTCTCTCAAAACTTCTGCATATTTTTTCAAAAAACTAACGCCATCCTGTTCAACATATATTAATCTGAAAAATAGTATCACAGTTTTTTTAAAAAAAACAAAGGGAACGCCCGTAATATCTATTTTTTTTTTAAAAAAAAAACTTTGTTTTCTATACTTCAGGGGGTTATAACTTTTCGAAAAACACTTTAAAAACAAAACTGTGATACGATAATTAAGCTGCGAAAATTCGGCACCCGTTAAAGTCACTACGATGGCAACAAGATCAGTAGTTTTGAGAGAGGAACTAAAATAGTGTGAGAAGTAATGTAAAATTTTGTTCCGAGTTAATATTTCGCATTGTTCTGTATAAAAAACTAATTAAAACTGTGCTTGTATTGTTATATTTTTTCTTCTTATTGCATAAATAAGTATTGTATGCAAAAAAAGCAAATGAGCCCTCTACTTGACAAAAACTTGTTCATAGTATGCAGTAAGGATGCTATAACAACGTTGAAAACTTTGGTTCTAGCATATGTTCTGCAGACTTTGAACAAGTCTTTATCAACTGGGATGTAATAGAGGGGTTTGCTAAGTGTGATAAATTATTTTGTGACGCCATTTTGACAAGCGAAACACGTCTAACAAAGGGAATAAAGCAACTATGACAGTATGCAGAACAAACAATAAAAAACACAGAAAAACATCATCTGAATCAGCAAACACGATGGTAATCGCGCAATAATGGTCAAAGAAAGTTCGGATGTAGGTAACAGTAATAATTAAATGCACGTTTGAGCACATTTACTCATGTGTTAGTAATCAGATGTTCATTCATTCTAAAAGCATATGATTTCTAAGATTTATCAAAAATAATCATACACGGGTCAAATGACCTTGTGGTGATTGACAGAAACTAGCCAATACTTTTTTTGCTCGGAACGTCTTTTAAGGTATGTGTAACCCTTTGAGTATGATGATTATACATTTTAATTTATTGCGCCAGTTTAATTTATTTTTCCAAATATTTTTTTTTTGTATGAAGAGAGTAGATCTTAATCTACAACTTAAGTGTGTTTTTTTGTTTTTTATAGTAATTGTATTCCAGGAAAAAATGCATAAAAAAGCGCTAATTATTTAAAAGAAAACTCTGTTCCAACTCTCTACTATTTTTCTTTTTTCGAATTTTTTCTTCGCATATATCACAGATGACACGTGCTCTAACAAATAGTGCGCGGAAAACTTTTGTGTTTTTTTAGTTTTTAGTTTATTTGATATTTTCAGAATTCACGTTTTTTTATTTTCACACACTCAAACAAAGGCCTTCATATCTTGACAACCAATCAAAAGAAAGAATTTTCCGCACAATATTCTGCGCATGTTGAGTTTATCTTTCACATGTCAAATTTTTAAAGGCAACCGACAGTTTAATAGCGACTTAGAGCTTTTTTGCTAAACGCCTAATGTCCTGCTAGAGAGAGAAAAACTTCAGTTTAAATAAATATAACTTTGACTTTAAACTATTAATCAAGCACCGGCTATTATGCACGTGTCAAGAAATATGCCGACAATAAGTGTTCTATTGTTTTCTGTTTTATTCTGTTCATCTTTGCATTTAAAATTTAACTTTTTTATTAGGTGTGAGATAATAAAGAACTAGAATTTTTTGCTCTTGCATAGTTTTTTATATACTTTCTAAGCGTTCTAGATTAATCTTTTAATTTTTTTAAAAAAAATCGGTTCAAAGTTACACATACCTTAATAGAATTATTGCGAGATAATCCGAGATTAATTTTAGTAATTGTTGTGGGACTAAAATTATATACGGTGGAAAAAAACCTGTGCAGAGTCCGCAGTAAAGCCGCTAGAACAATATTTTCAAAAAAGTTCTCACTTTTGAATGAATCTTTGTTCTATTACCATCGGTGTACCACAACTCCCAGAGCAAATATAACAATATAATTAATTGTTCTAGCTAAATTTCCATTTTCGCCTTCCATGTCAAGTTTTTACGGTACTGCGGTTAGAAAATCACATTCTGCATGAAATGATGACGTATTAGAGCCCCTAAAAGCTGGGGTCTTATAAGGTTAAACATATTTCAATAAATAATTATTGTGTTGATCTACAGCCGTCAATTAATTTATAAGAGTTTTTTTGGTTTTCACCTCAATACCAAAAGAGAATTCACACCATATAGAATCAAAGCAAAGGAAAGAATATACACAGAATATAGACAGACAATAACGCAATTGACATATAACTAAATTTGAGAAGTAGTACACATTAAACAAGTAAGAAGAAAAGTAATGAAATTAAGCAAAGAAAACCAACAAAAGTTTAAAATAGAAACACGGAATAATAAACCAAAGATGTACCCTAAGATCAATATGAGAGAATAACGGTAAGTCGATTCAACATGAAAATGGAATGAAGAAGTAATAAAAATTACCAAAGAAAAATTTGAAACAGAAAAATAATCCAAGAAAATCACTACTAACTGAAAAAAATTATTTTAAAGCAGATCTAAAGTCTACATGCAAATTATTAGCCGCAATTATACCATACCTTTCCTCTGAATAATATATTTGATTGTCATAGTATAAATCTCTTTCCCTAGTAAGACCCCCGCTACAGAGAAGAAAGGAAACTCAATGAATTAGAAAAATCAAGATTACGGAAAGAGTAAAAACAACCAAAAGATTTGACTCAATGGCCTTTTGGGTGTTCAAAAGACAAGCAGATGGAAAGAAAATAAAAACGGAAACAGCAATAGAAGATAGCAATTTGGTATTAAGAACAAGATGAAAAGAGAAAAGAAGTATTTGCGAACTTATGTGAAGAACTGATACAAGTAAGAAAAACAACAGAAGAATTAGAAGAAGAAGAAGAAGAAGAAGAAGAAGAAAAAGAAGAAGAAGAAGAAGAAGAACAAATTAAAAGAATAGAATGTTTAGCAAACCAAAAGAAAATAAAAAGCATGTCCATAAATATGAAGAAATTAAGAAAGAACTGAAGAAGCAGGAAGTGCCTGATGCAGAAGAATGGAGATATGAATATGTGTTAAATACAGGAAAAGATCTAGAAGAAAGTATAATATGTATAATAAGTTCAATATGGGAAAGTGGTAAGACAAGGAACAGTAAAGGCCGTTTTCCATTAACGTAAAATTCCGCACAGAATGCAAATGAAGACATTCCATTGGCGGAAATTGACGTCACAAGTCAATTTCTACCAATGGAATGTCTTTGTTTGGATTCCGCGCGGAATTTTACGCTAATGGAAAACGGCCTTAATGGGGCTCACGCTATGTAATGTGTCAACGGTTGAAACTCCGGTTGGATGGCAAGAGAAATACATATGGAAAAGTGGTAAGACAAGGAACAGAAATGGGACCACGCTATGTTATGTGTCAACAGTCAAAGTAAATTATATTGGGAATTAATTAGTGACCACAACAGGAAGTTATATAGAACTAAAAATGTTCGGTATTTGTAGACGTCATTCTAGGGGTAGCAAGTAAAAAAAACAATAAAGGAAATTGGGAAGAGATTGAAAATAATGGAGATGACGAAAATGTCCATCTTTAATGAAGGAAAAAGTCAGATTTTACATTCACATGTACGTATTTTTTTACGTAAGAGCGTACGTAAGGAAGAATGTTCATTCATTCTCTTCCGTTACGTAAAAATTTAACGTAACATGTGACACCACTTACGTAACTTACGTAACATCTTACATGCAACTTATGCTCTTACGTCAGGTTTTCTTACGCAAAATAAGAAACACGACGTAAGGGTACGTAAGCCGAAGAAAGAAAAAACGTTCGATTTAGGATTCGAATTTGAAAAAAACGTTCGATTTAGGATTTAGGATTGGAAACTCTGTTTGGGCAAGCTCTGGGGGAATTTCATGTTATCTCATTTCTGGAAAAACCTCTCTCTGCTCTTGAAATTAAAATCTGAAATTTTCTACCTACTGTATACATTAGGTAGGTACCTTCTGGAAATTATTTATCTATCCTAAACCCCAGAGGGGTATGCATTTTTCTGGATCAGCCCAATCCTGATAGCTAAATAACTTGGCCTGCCGTGTTCGCGCTCGGCCACCAACGATCGGATCGGAGGGTTGTAATAATCAAACGCGCTTATGAAAAGTTTAGTAACTGCACTCAATTGGCAAGTAACATTTCATTTTATTCTTATTCAACAATGTCGCTGCTGCATTTTTACGACAGCGACGACGTCTTCTTAAGATAATTAGTATTGCAGCCAAAAGATGACGCTTATTAAACGCCGCCATATTGAAAAATGATTTGAACTAGTTGATATATGTTGATATATGTTACCTACGTAACACATCTAAACAAAACCGTACGTGCAGCATGTGAGCAAAACTATACGTAAGATAAAATTTTCTTACGTTCCTTACGTTAAAATTTTACGTAAGTCCTTATGTAAAAAAATACGTACATGCGAATGTAGCTTAATGATATTATCAGAATAACGTTTTCCATTTTAGATGGACATTCTTTATTACAGTGTTCGAAATAAATCACTGTGTCGGAGTGACACATGCACATGCGTACCCATACAAATGAAAAACCTTTCCAATGTAGTTTGTGTTTTAAGGCATTCTCAAGAAAAGCATACATGAAAGTTCACATGCAGAAAAGTTGTAAGGCGAACCCTGCGTATATCCACCAGAAAAATCAGCAATTTCGACGTCATTCAATTGATCAACAACAGCAGGAAGACCTGCTTGTGGATGATATGTTAATTGATCCTAGATGGTTCTCTCAAGCTGAACAAACAGGTAAATATTTACAAAAATCAATAGGAAAGAAAAATAACAGTGTGCATACGTGTATGTTTAGTTTCAGATTAATTTATGTAATTAGTGTTATTATCTATTTATTTTATTTTTTCTTATATAGGAGCAGCAGGTCAACAGCAAGAACTGCTGAGTTTTATTGATCCCCCTTGGTTCGAAGTTGAAGGTAACTATTCACATATAAAATTTAATTGGAGGATTAAAACAATGTAGTTTGAATAGATGTAAGTTGAAATAATGCTCGGAAACTGTGCAAGACTTAGAATAATAAGTTTAATAAATGTTTGAATGCCTAGATGTGGCACACTTGATTTGTTACCGTATTTTATCAATTTCAAAATTATGAGGCAAGTGTTGTTTAACGTCCAAACGTGACATCATTAAATTGTTACCGTATTTTATCCTTTGTGAAATCGCGAGAAAAAGTGTTGTTTAACGCCCAGGCGCAGTTAACTCATAACTTCTTTTTTCTGTAGGAGCACAGCATCAGATAGAACAACAACAACAGCAGTATCACAATGAAAATACAGATTTTCAAGTTCACGCAAGAGCGATAAACGATAATAAAGGTGATAATGACGAACCACAAATCATTTATGAATGTATAAACATGAACGACACGATAACGTTTGAGGATTTGATCAACTTGGAACCAACTGTAAATGATTCGTTAAATATAGAGGAGATTTCAGCGTTATTAACTGATTTGCAGGGTAATTCAGATTTTTCTTAAATTCAAGTAATAGACATTCAGAACTTTTAGGATTATAAACATTAGATACACTACTGTGATATGAAATGAAGTTACAAAACAGCAAGCTGCAATGATCAAACTTGTCTGAAGACACGATGGTTAATTAATTTTAGAAGATAACCCTTAAAAGAATGAGATACGGAGAAACATCCATTCTCCCTTATTGCAAGGTATTTCTGAAAAAACAGCAAACAGATTTGTAACCAGCCTTCTGGACAATGACAAACAAACACTAAAAACAAACCTACAGTTAAAAAACAAAATACTACGGCACACAACTTGATTAAAAGATTTATATTTAAAACTAGAAAAGGAACAAATTTGTTAGATTGATATAAAAAGATTGAATGTATTATTTATAAAATGTGACAAAATCAAAGTTATTGAGGTGATAAGAAGGGGAATAACCCCCGTAAGACCCAGTCACACGGCGCCATGTGACTAGACCCCCCCTACTAGAACAGATGGCAATTTATGGACGCCAGGACTTGTGACCTGGATACTGTAGCTTTTCACTGCGTTACGACGCGTCAACACTCAGCTCACCACAAATTACCATTTTTATAGGATTGTATTTATTAAGCTGAATTTACACCTTAGAAACTAAACTTTCATTGTACATTTTTATACTAATTAACCTTATAAGAAGAATTATTATAATCTGTCATGATAGATAATAAAATATGTATGTTTATCTACTCTTAACCCCCTCTTAATAATATATCTACTTAAACTTTTATCTATAGCTCCACCAGTTGAAAATCTTCTAAAATGATCACTGTCATCTGACCGGTAATTATCGAGTTGCTGCACATTTAATCTGCAATTTAAAGCTACGTATTAACCCTGAAACTGTAGGAATCCCTGTAATTATGCATAATTTAAAAGGTTACAATAGCCATCTAATATTATCAGCAGTAAAGAAACATCATGGTGAAATATCTTGTATTCCGAACAACCTAGAAAAGTATACATCGTTTACTATAGGTGGTGTTACATTTATTGATTCATGCCAGTTCATGCACGCCTCCTTATCACAGTTAGTGGAAAATCTTAAGAATAATGGAAATAGACTACCAGAAAGTTTTCCAGGGGTTCACAAATATCTCATCAATAATCATGGTACACCAACTCAGGCGAATGTTATAGAAGATTCGAATCTTAATGAAGAAATTATGTTAGATGTAGATCAAGATTTTGAGGATATCGTTGATGAATTAGGTGATTATCGTTTACACCCATATGTATCCCCAACATTGGACACCCGTGAACAGAAGGAGAAGGTATGTAATGTTATTATAAATCACTGTCGTAACAGGGGTTTTAATTAAGAGAGTACTAGAATGAGAAGTATCAGCTGCTTTGTAAATTCAACGTAATCTTTTAATCTTTTTTTTTTATATATCTATTAAGACAAAGTTTTATCATTGCTTGTAAAAGAAGGAATATAATATGTTTGATATCAGTAACTTAATTGTTTAACCTACTTATAATTTATAGGTGTTCGAGCAGTTAAAATTGCTCACTCGCAAGGGTGTGTACCCTTATCAGTACATGGATAATGTCAACAAGTTTGATGAACAACAGCTACCTCCAAAAAATGATTTCTATAGTTAGCTATGAATGGAGCACATAAGTGATTCCGATTATCAACATGCGCAGAATGTTTGACAAAAATTCGACATGGAGACGTTAAGGAATTATCATGACCTCTATTTGGTGACTGATGTGCTTATCGTACTATGAATTGGATCCTGCACACTTCTTCACAGCACCTGGTTTATCATGGCAAGCAGCACTAAAAATGACTAAAGTAAAGTTAGATTTGCTGACGGATATTGACATGCATCTGTTTATGGAGGAAGGTATTCGTGGTGGTGTTGCAATGATAAGCAAAAGTAATTTTAATAATTTTTTACATCTTTATTGGAACACTATGCCTTTCTTCTCAAGAGTTTGATTTCTTCTAAGTTTGATATTATCGTAATGGCTCGATTAATGCCCCCGGCCATTTTTGAAGCTCGGAAATTAAATAAGCGCCCGGGCGCTTAATCGAGGCATTACAATATTATTCTTGTCACTATTATTTCTACTATTTTCTTTCTTAGACATGGAGAAGCCGATCACCCAGACGTCGATGGTTATGATCCTATAAAACCATCCACATATCTAATGTATCTTGACGCAAATAATCTTTATGGCTGGGCAATGAGTCAACATCTACCTGTCAGCGATTTTTGTTGGCTATCAGAAGAACAAATGAATACATTTAATATTAACAATATATCAGATGATAGTGATCAAGGATTTATCTTGGAGGTTGATTGAGAAGTTGCCTACTGAATCTTCGCAATATACTCTGGTCTGGATAATGATTTGCATGCCTGAAGGGAGTAAGTAGGTTAAACGAAATAGTTGATCTATCTGTAGACATATCTACCAAGTACTTATTGTTCTTATTGTTGTTCTTATTACAGAATACCCAGAAGATTTGCACGATGAGCATTCAGATTATCCACTTGCACCCGAGCAAATGAAGATTAGTCCAAAGATGTTATCAGAGACCCAATTACGAATGATAGGAGTTAATTCGCATGAAGAAGTAACACCTAGCAATATACAGAAACTCGTTCCAAATTTACAAGACAAGAAGAACTATACTATCCATTATCGAAATTTACAACTATATTTATAGCTTGGACTTAAACTTAAAAAGGTATTTCTCTACAGTTCATAACAATAGTCTGAGTAGCATAATTTCTCATTAAGAATTTATCAACGACTTTCATTTAACAATTCTTGCGTATACATGCCTCTGTTTAACGTTGCTTATTGTATAAAGTTGAAAATTTATTTACTTAATTTACTTATTTATTTTTTAGTCATTCATTTATTATTATTACTATTTATTTATTTTTTAGATTCATCGCATACTCTCGTTTAACCAAGCGCCATGGTTGAAAGAATATATCGACTTCAACACACATAGACGAAGTTTCGCAAGAAACGAGTTCGAGAAAAATTTCTTCAAGTTATTAAACAATTCGATGTTTGGTAAGACAATGGAGAATCTTAGAAATCGGAGGAATATATAGTTGCTTAATTGTCAGGAAAAGCTACGGAAACGTGCAGCACAACCATCATTCGTCAATTCAAGATTTTTCATGAGGATCTAGTGGCAGTCGAAAGAAAAATCACTGATCTTAAATTGAATCGTCCAATCTATACTGGATTTTGCGTTTTGGATTTATCGAAATTACATATGTATTCATTTCATTATAATCATATAAAGCAGCTTTACCCTAACGATAAATCCAAACTCCTTTTTACAGATACAGATTTGCTAACTTATGACATTTACGATGATCTGCTTGCTCATCAGCATTTATATGATTTTAGTGGGTACGACAAAAATCACCAATGTTATTCCAATGCAAACAAAAAGTTTATTGGTAAATTCAAAGATGAACTCAATGGCAACCATCTAGAGGAATTTGTTGGTTTGAAAGCTAAGATGTAAAATTCAAAAATAAAGGAAACATGATTGAATCAAAAAAGGCTAAAGGTGTAAAAAAGTGCGTAATTAAACACACATGCAGATTATCGGAAGTGTTTAGTTGACAATGCAGCTATTATGAAAACATGTTATGCAATTAGATCATACAATCATAAATTATTTACAGTCGAACAAAACAAAAAATCACTATCAGGGTACGATGACAAGCGATATATATTAGGAGATGGTATTTCTTCTCTGTCATATGCCATTTCAGAATAAATAACAAGATGTAAAAACATATCGCAATATTATTATTAGTTATATATATTATACAAGAAATTTTCGCAAATTGGCACTAAATTTCGCGAATTTGCGAAAATTCACTCCTAAATGACACTTCACTGCTACTAGTAGATGAGGAGGGTATGGCCCGGCAGGTCTTTTGTGAACCTTTAGCCCGCAAAGGTACACTAAGACCTGTTTGGTTGATTCGTTTAGGATAATGTAGTGGTATTGAAGAGTCAACACCCGGCTTCCATTCCTTTGAATTCCTGGCTAACCAAATACAAAACAATACCGTTCTAGATATTTCAGCAAGCAGCTTGGATGTTTTGTAAGCTAGCCTGTTGGTAAAACCTAAACGTTTTAATGAATGT
>JAULBZ010005358.1:0-13507 GCA_032360805.1 Neoturris breviconis | reverse complement strand
AATCGAAATTTAAGTCTTTTTGCCTAATTTAAAATTCGGAATTTTTGCACAAATTTCACCTTGTCTCAAATATTTACATGAGGGGTTGTAGCTTTAAACTTCCAGCATTGCTGGCATGATTTTTTCTAAGGAATAAACCAATGAAGTCTTGAACAAACCTGCTTTGGAGAAGCAAGGGGAGCACCCTAATTACTCACGCCTTATTATTGCGTTCAATTCTCCAGGTCATTCTGGTTATAAAGTCAACATTTCAGTGGAATAAGTGAAAAACCATTCTTCCCCAGCTGATTTCAGTTTAAAATACCAATCTTAGATAAATGGGTAAGTCGACTATTTTTATCAACGAAAACCCCTTTAAAAAGAATAAAAAATGAGCGAGACAAATAAGTGAGGTACATTTTCAAAAGAAAATTATACGATCATTCCGTTCTCCATATGATTTCAATGGAATATGTTGCAAAAACAGTTTTATTGTTCAATAATAAATAAATGAATTAAAAAATAAGTGAGGCTAATAAGTGAGGCAAATTGGATCTCATCATTTCATATTCCAAGCGATTTTAGTTTTGAATTCCAAATTTCAACAGAAAATGTAAAGCGGTTCTACTTTTATTGGACAGAAGCCGCTCTAAAAAACCTCATTATGAGTAAGACAAATTTTGCAAAAAAAATATTATTTCATTTCTTGCTCCAGGTGACTTCGGTTTAGAATACCGGATTATTATTAAATTTTCCATGATTTAGTTGCCACTTCATTAATCGAATGTCGAAACGTGAAAACTTTCAAGGAAAACGGCTGTCGATTTTGGAGTATTGGGAGACGCACAGAAAGATTGACAAACGGATTCGTATTAATATAGAGAGATTCTCTTAAATTATGTTCTCTAATTTTTTAAATTATGGATATTTGAAGAGCTTTATAGTGGGACTAATAATATCCAACTAGTAAATGCAGCACCAGACGCCATTCCCGTGCGCCCAGGATAAAGGTTTTGGATTAAATACCCAGGGCGTTCAAACGGTAATTTACAGTAACCTTAATTGGTAATTTTCTATGAATTGTTGCAAATTACAACATACCTTTCGGTTTCTTCATAATTGCGCAAGATTCAATTTTGCAATATTCCCAATTTCTTTGTTTATCAATATAACACCATGGTTTTAAACCATATCCTTGTGGATTTCGACAATAATTATTTAATAATGTTGGATACACTTCTGACATCAAGAATGGATTAGTCTCCCATGGAAAGCATTTTTTATGGCTTATTGTTGTTGCTATGGTGCCGTTGTAATTGTTTTGGTTGTCATTGTAACATGTATTCGATTTTGGCCAATCACCTAAAGCAGGAATTAAATGTGTTTGGATTCTAAAGTAAGTAAAACTAAAACAAAACATCAAGTGCAAGTATTATCTAAAATATACTTGCCAGAAAGAATCTCTTCTCGCTAGGTTATACAAAGAATCTTGAATACGATATATAAAAATACTAGGTTATATAAAGAATCTTTGTGGGCAAAACCTATTCAGAGTCCAAAAGAAAGGCATTAGAACAACATCTTCAACGTGACCTCTATTCCTCTTTTGGCATCAAGGGGAAATTTACTTTCTGGTGGTCAAACGTTTATATCTAAGTCAATGACGCAACATCATAATCTTATTGCAAAAATATTAAAATAAAAAAACATCTTACCTTCCACATTTCGTTGACAATTTTCTAGTTTCTTCATATTTGACTGTTCGTATCTCGAACAATTGCTATCAAAGAAGTTATCAGTACCAACAACCATTTGAGGACAATAATTGTGTAATTCTGTAACAACATTTGAAAATAGTGATTTATAACTGTTACAAGAAATGTTTCTTGCACAAATTTCATTGCATGGTGGTGATAAAATTGTTTTGTTATCAACAGTCATTAAACACACAGGATGATAACTCATACAAACGAGCAATTTCCATTGTTGTAAGCATTTTTTCATTTCAATAAGATCAATTCTTCCAAACATATCAGTTAAAAGCTCTTTCGTCTTGTTATTATTGCGACAAAGACCTGAACAAAAAAAAATATCATACCAATATAAACGAAGGAAACCGTAAAATTTATGGACGCTCACTGAATAAACAAAATACCGAATTTGTGACTATACTTTGTTACTTAGCAGCAACGCAACTTCAAATAATACTACAATGACCATAGACAATTCTCACACGACGCATAAAGTTAGGTCAGGTGACCTCGCTTTCAACCAATGTGATGGCTTCAATTAAAATTCGCGCGAACGAATTCGCCTAGTGGAAATCCGCCTTTAATCTTGATTCCCTAATTCTAGTATACAGACTGAAAAATTAAACTTACGAGTCACTTGAGAAACAAAGAATTGTAGTACTGCTGACTTTTTGTTTTCAAAAAAATTCCATCCTTTCAGTAAGTTAAGCATATCTTTTGCATTTGAATCTTTATAGCCTGCGACGGCTGAATTTTGTGCAATTCTATAATTTCGCATCAACTCAATACATGCGCCGTTTGGTAAGAGCTTGGAATATTTTTCACATACTCTAAATATAAAAATATATTTATCAAAAGGCGGGTAAAAATTGTTCACCTATGGTCGATGAATTGCATTTGGAGAGTCTATGACAATGCAAATGTGCATCGACAAATTGAGCAAGACGAGAGCTTCTAACGTTTTGACCATTTTTATATATGTGTTTGACGCCGTTTAAGAACGCTCACCATAAGATCACCAAGCTGGCAATGATAAAAAATCAAGCAATCTACGCTTGGTTTTCCAGATATGATTTGCAGCATACAATTACATTAAAGCAATTATTTTAGTAAACATGAAACAATTGCAACTTTATGGACATTTGAAACCTAATGAATCTTACCTCGCTCCATATGTACTCAAGGTTGCATGATAACTAAGAAGAAGAAATATAAACTTGAAATAGATGTTCATCTCTTAACGGAAACATAACATGAATCTTAAAACTTTTATTGATATGTTTTGTTACTTGTATGAATCATTAATAAAACATTGAACATACTTTGGTAATACACAAAACCGTTTTTAATTTGGAGATATACATCTTTCTAACTGATATAATATATTCACCCGATATTAAAACGTTTGATAAACGTTATGAATGCATTAATCTATATCAATGCATTGTCAAAATACATAGTAGTAGTTGGAATTTTTAAAATAGTTTATTTTATAAAACTAATTCAATTCAACAAAATAACAATTAAAATATAAGTTAAAAACGTATAAAATAGCTTAAGATAGATACAATAGATACTGTGAAGGTTTATGCTCAACTTAAAGTCCTGAAGTGTACAAGTCTTTTTTAACACCTTGGGAAGATGGTTCCATGCTTGGCATGCTCTAAAGACTAGATGATTTGGTTCGGGTGACTTCAATGGGAGAGCCAAAAGATTACCCAAGCGAAGGGCATACGTAAGACCTTTCTGAACAAAACGCTCCCACATGAACTCCGGGTATAGTCTCTGGGTGGACTTGTAGACTAACAATGAGCAGATCCTCACAGAACTTTGAAAAATCCATCTGTACTGCACTTAGAGTTGTTCGCAGTTGTTGTTTGCAGTTTTTCCACAGAACATCCAGATTAAGGGGCAGTAGTTAAAGCACGAAAAAATGAATGAGTTGCAAAGTAACTCAGCTTTATGCAAGTCTATATATTTCCGGATTCTCAAAAGTGATCTAACTTTCCTATTTGCTCTTATACACATATCGGTAATATATGGTTGAAAAGTTAACTTCCTATCTATAGTAATTCCTAGCAGTTTAACAGTTTTTGAATTAGTAATAGTATATTTATCTATAAGTATATTTCTTATATCTTCTATACCAAGAAGCATAACCTGGAATTTATCTGGATTTACAACTATTTCGTTGCTTCTAAACCAATTCATAACGCGAGGTACGTCAAAATTTAGTCTGAGAAGAACGTTGTCGACTGATGAATCACACGCGTACAAAGTATTATCGTCCGCAAAACTACAGATGTCAGATTCAAGATTTGAAAATGGAAGATCATTTATAAATATGTTAAATAAGATAGGTCCAAGTATAGAGCCTAATCACTTACAGATGAACTAATTCTGATCATTGGATTTCTGTTTGAGAGGTATCTGTATAGAAATCTCAAACTATTATATCCCAATCCATAAGCCTCTAGTTTGGCAATCAATAAATCATGAGGCAGACAATCATAAGCTTTAGACAAATCCATAAGCACAGCTTCTATATTTCTGGATTTTGCCAAACATTTCCGCCAGTTCTGGACAAAATTGAAAAGAGAATACTGGGTACTATATTCCTTTCGAAAACCACGGAGGTACTTTAAAAACTTGCTCTCAAGGAACTGATTTAACCGTTTGCAAACCAGTTTTTCAAAAACCTTTGATACCGATGGAAGCTAATGGGTCTGCAATTTGATTTATTGGTCGTGACATTATTGTTATGGACAGGGATAACTTCAGTCAATTTTAATTCATCTGGAAATGAGCCATTCTCCAGAGCGTTGTTAAAACAATTTGTGAGAACTGATACGCATTCCCTAACCGCAATCTTGAGGGCTTTTATTGGAATGCTACCACTTGTCTTTTTCGACTTATCAAGACGCAAGATTTCGTGAAAGGTATCAGCAAAGTTTACATTTCTGAATTCAAAGAATCCTGTCACTTTTTCTCTATTATTAATTGTGACAATACTGGAGTGGTTCGAATATTTCTCGATATCACTAATGATATGAACATCGTACTAGAAAAGAACTCAGTATTTCACTTGAGAATATTCAATGATTCAGTAATGTTACTAAAATATTCATTAAACACGGTGGCAACATCTTGATCCTTGGAAATAATATTACCATAATTTACTAAGAGATTCTTTTCTCCATCAACTCCACCTTTTTCTGAGAAAAAGAGTTTACAAAGCTTCCAGAAATTTGTGTTATTAGAGGATGCTTTGGTGCTGTTGAAGTAAGATTTTCTGGCTTTCTTATTTAGATTTACAACCAAGTTCCTTTGTTTTCAATAATATACCTTGTCATCTTGTAGCTTTGTTTTGTTGGCTATATTTCGGAGTCTTGATTTTTTCATCAAAACCTTCCCGGGCGTTTTTGACATATGTGGTTATTATTGGCTCTAATGATCTTGGTTTTCAAAGGGGCATATTTATCTAAGACGTTTAAAATGTTGTTCAAATTCTCCATACTGGTAAATATCATGGTATATATCATCGAGTAGTAATCACTAAAGTTTATCTTCACAGCACCTGTATTTTTCAAAGAAAACTTTTTATTGGATAAGATCAAACCGATACAGGATCCAATTGGTGATTTCCAGAAAGACTTAGTTTTCATATGATTATAAAGACCGTATGTCTTCATAAAAGTGTCAAGGGTAGGAGTCTAGGGTTCATCATTTAAATCACCAATTATTAATATATTGTCATATAACCTAGTATAGAAATCGTTTTATGATGTGAAGAAAAAGCTTATCTTGAGCATCATGGCATGTATGTACCACACGATGTTTACATTTTCTATAAAGTAAGCACAATGTATAATTTTATTGCAAGTTGTGCATTATTATTTTTTTAACCTTTCTCCTCTTTCCTTTAGCCAACCAACAATTTTCAGATTATTGATCCTTAGACTTTCAATGTCTAGAAATTTGTATATTTGTATTATTCCAGCTTCGTCTTTTTTCTTTTTTTTTTTGCTTTCAGGGGCTTCACTTCCTGAATCCGTACCTGAAACTGAGGGGGGCTCGCAAGAAACAATAATTTGGTACTTTTCCATTTTGGGATAAGACATCAGCGGCAAAAACCTTTCATCCTTACTTTGTAAAGATACTGACGAAAATGGATCGTAAATGTTTTTATATAAGTACTCCAACTATGCTTGGCTTAAGAGTGCTTCGGTCTTATTCCAAAAATGAAAAAGTACCAAATTAATTGCTTGTTGTAAGCTCGAACCTGAGATCGGGTTCAGACGGGGGTTCATGGAGTGAAGCCGCGGAAAGTCAAATAAAAACAAAGCTAGGATAATACAAATCAACAAATTTCTAGATATGGAAAATCACAGAATCGTTAAACTGATAATAAAGCCATATTTATCTCCGGGTTCCTATGGGCTTGTATCACATGGGACGAGGCAGTGCTGGTGAAGAAATGCTTAAAAATGAATAATACTAATGCATGATTTGTAATAAAATTATAAATTACGAAATAAAATAGATTTCAAATACAATCATTTTCATCGTGTCTACTTTTATAAAGAATAAACGCGATTTTAAAAATACAATTCCATTTTTATAAAAAACATAAACATCACGTGGTACATACATGCCATGGTACAAATAGACATAATGTGACACATGCATGCCACGGTAGCATTACTGTCTTTATCACCATGGTAGTCTGTTAAAAGCGACATCATGAGACACATATATAGCACAGTAGCATTACTGTCTGCATCACCATGGTAGTATATTAAACGCGACATCATGTGACACATACATGCTACCGTAGCATTACTGTCTCCATTAACATGGTAGTATATTAAACGCAACATCATGTGACACATACATGTTACCGTAGCATTACTGTCTTCATCAACATGGTAGTATATTAAACGCAACATCATGTGACACATACATGCTACCGTAGCATTACTGTCTCCATCAACATGGTAGTATATTAAACGCAACGTCATGTGACACATACATGCTACCGTAGCATTACTGTCTCCATCAACATGGTAGCATATTAAACGCAACGTCATGTGACACATACATGCTTCCGTAGCAATACTGTCTCCATCAACATGGTAGTATATTAAACGCAACGTTATGTGACACATACATGCTACCGTAGCATTACTGTCTCCATCAACATGATAGTATATTAAACGCAACGTCATGTGACACATACATGCTACCGTAGCATTACTGTCTCCATCAACATGATAGTATATTAAACGCGGCATCATGTGACACAGACATGCTACCGTCGCATTACTGTCTTCATCAACATGGTAGTATATTAAACGCAACGTCATGTGACACATTTATGCTACCGTAGCATTACTGTCTCCATCACCATAGTAGTCTATTAAACGCGACACATGTGACACATACATGCCACGGTAACATTACTGTCTCCACCACCATGGTAGTCCATTAAACGCATTGGCTCTAAGGGACACAGAAACTTCTGGTACCACATCATGTGAAATTACAGTGCTAATCTAATCACTTGCTCTAAGAGACACGGAAACTTCTGGTACCACATAGAAGGTGAGTTGTAAACGAATTCGCATTCCTTTAACTTATTGTGCTTTATAACGCAGTAGGTTATGGCGCTGGTTTCACAGCTAGTAGGATCGAAGTGTGGTGTGAGTTCAAACCTCACTAAATTACGATTCAGGCAAACTTTCTATGTGGTACTAGAAGTATCATAGAGCCAGCGCAAGTACTGTATTCCGCACATGAGAAATGGTAAATTTCGGTAATATTGTGATTTTAATTGATTGTTCAAAAATAGTTTTCATAGCAATTAAGTGTACATTCATGTTTAGCATACCAATCATTATATGCTTCTAGGCCAATAGTTGTTTTTAATGGCTACTTAATCTTACAATCACCGCAATGTCTATTCATTGACACTGAATCTTAAATTGTTCACGTGTCAATTAATCTAGTAGTAAGTAGTTCGTTCATAGAGGTCCACGGCGGCGCTGCCATTATATGCCACTCCAATGTCAGTGTAATTATCACATGAGGAGTGTCCACGGCGCTGCCATTATATGCCACTCCAATGTCAGTGTAATTATCACATGAGGAGTGTCTACGGCGCTGCCATTATATGCCATTCTGATGTCAGTGTAATTATCACATGAGGAGTGTCCACGGCGCTGCCATTATATGCCACTCTGATGTCAGTGTAATTATCACATGGATGAACCATTGATTTCAGCTCATTTGTAGCATCTGATATTGTCTACTGCGCGACAGTTTTTGCTGCTGTTACAATAGACCTAATTACTTTGTCATAGTTAAGGTTTGGGCGTTATTGGAGACATGTCTATCAGCATCATAAATTCAAAAATATCCTTCTCTATAAGAGCGCATACTGTAAAAATTCATATCTGATGCATGTATTTTTGAATCGTTTTGCTTAAGGGTAGAACAAGAACCAATTTCTGCTACTTTTGAATGAGAAACAATTCCGCTTGAAAAAACTTTGATATACTTTGAATAAATTGTTGACATTATCCCCTACCAGCGAACTAGACTTGTTAGCCATTGTGTACTAGTTTCGCTTGAGCCTTCTTTTTCTTCCAGTTTCAATTAGTTCCTTGCTTAACTCTTTATACTCTAGGCATAATCTCTTTCGCACTTTATAACCAAATAAACATTTTAGCTCTATTAAGACTTATTTTTTTCACAGTTCAAGTGGTGGTGTATTCAGCAATTAACTGGTTTATAAGACGATTATGTATCCGCAAAGTATAACCGTTAGATCAGAATAGCAAAGTAGATAAATACAAATACAAAGTAGATACGGCTGTGGGAACAGCGTTTTTAAAGTTTTTTGGACCAATTGACGACTGTTATTTCTGTTGTCCGGGGCGTTGTCAAAAAGGGAAAATGTCATCGAGTGTTAAAAACTTAAATATATGAAAAACTAAACTTTTATTTCAGAAAATCAGCTTTAAATTCTAAAATCAAAACATGCACAAAGTTTTTCTCCATTTTTTTGAGATTTCAAAGGATCTTTCCACCTTAATATTAGCTAGTGATAAAGTCATATTGACTATCTACAGTTACCTGGTAATGAAGTCATATCGACTATCTGCAGTTAGCTGGTAATGAAGTCATATCGACTATCTGCAGTTAGCTGGTGATAAAGTCATATCGACTGTCTACAGTTAGCTGGTGATAAAGTCATATCGACTGTCTACAGTTAGCTGGTGATTAAGTCATATCGACTATCTACAGTTAGCTGGTGATTAAGTCATATCGACTATCTACAGTTAGCTGGTGATAAAGTCATATCGACTATCTACAGTTAGCTGGTGATGAAGTCATATCGACTATCTACAGTTAGCTGGTGATAAAGTCATATCGACTATCTACAGTTAGCTGGTAATAAAGTCATATCGACTATCTACAGTTAGCTGGTGATGAAGTCATATTGACTGTCTACAGTTAGCTGGTGATGAAGTCATATTGACTGTCTACAGATAGCTGGTGGTAAAGTCATATCGACTGTCTACAGTTAGCTGGTAATAAAGTCATATCGACTATCTACAGTTAGCTAATGATGAAGTCATATTGACTGTCTACAGTTAGCTAATGATGAAGTCATATTGACCGTCTACAGTTAGCTGGTGATAAATCATATCGACTGTCTACAGTTAGCTGGTGATAAATCATATCGACTGTCTACAGTTAGCTGGTGATAAAGTCATATCGACTGTCTACAGTTAGCTGGTGATAAGGTCATATCGATTGTCTACAGTTAGCTGGTGATAACTCATATCGATTGTCTACAGTTAGCTGGTGATAACTCATATCGACTGTCTACAGTTAGCTGGTGATAACTCATATCGACTGTCTACAGTTAGCTAATGATGAAGTCATATCGACTGTCTACAGTTAGCTAATGATGAAGTCATATCGACTGTCTACAGTTAGCTGGTGATATCTCATATCGACTGTCTACCGTTAGCTGGTGATAAAGTCATATCGACTGTCTACAGTTAGCTGGTGATAAAGTCATATCTACAGTCTACAGTTACCTGGTGATAAAAACAATAAAGCCTATGGTGACGTCATAAAGCCTATGGTGAAGAGACCTTTAATGTTTATCATCCAGTTAAGTGGTGATAAAATAACAAAGACAAATAATGAAAATAAACAATATAATTTATCTTAGTAATCGTACCCAATGGGCAAAAACTTGCTCAAAGTCTACAGTAATGACGCTAGAACAACATATCCAACGTTGTTTAGTGCAGACTTTGAACAAGTATTTGCCCATTGGGATTAGGGAATTTCTTTCAGTACATTAATTAATAACAGAGTAACAGATTCTTTTAAAAGAAAATATCAGTTGGTCTTCTTATTGAAAAGTTTATTATTAGGATAAATATCAGTTGGTCTAGCCTTCCTATTGAAAGGTTGATTATTTGAAAATATCAGTTGGGCCAGTCTTTCTATTGAAAGGTTGATTATTTGAAAATATCAGTTGGTCCAGCTTTCCTATTGAAAGGTTGATTATTTGAAAATATCATTTGGTCCAGTCTTATTATTGAAAGGTTGATTATTTGGCAATCGTTTAAGATTTTTTACTGAACTAGAGACTGACGATTGTATATATATACGATATTTTACGAACAGATTATATGGACGCAATTACATCGATACATCGCGAACGACTGCCAACTGCAGTACCGTACTATGTATTGTTATATATACAACAGTGGTCGAACTTACCGTACTATGTATTGTTTTTATACAACAATGGTTGAACTTACCGTATCATTGAGTAAGGATGATTTTTGGAAACAGGCTTTGCAACCAGAGAAACTAAAAACCTACTTCCTCTTGCACTTACCGTACTATGTATTGTGACATATACAACAGTAGTTGAATTAAGGGCAAATAATTATCCCATTGAAGAAGTAGGTTTCTAGTTTCTCTGGTTGCAAAGCCTGTTTCCAAAAATCGTCCTTACTCAATGAATAGCTCAATATTCAATGTTAAATTCTCTTATTTAATACAGTGACCCAATGGTCACAGGATGTCGTAACAACGCCGTAACAAAACATCGTTTTGACGTTGTTACGACGTCGTGTACCAGCAGTTGAATATGTCTTCATGAGAGAAAAGTCAGCAAGAAGAATAATATAGTATTTGTAAAACCGAGTGTCACACAAAATTACAACCTATCTTTCTGTCGGCACAAGATGTCTTATCAACGACGGGAATATGTCAATACACAAAACCTGGAGATAGCGATAGTGAAGTACCGTTGTTACCATGTTTATTTAGTAACTATAGCAATGATATTGAGTACTAAAAGTTACATAACTATTTACCGCGCTCATTGCATGCACACTTATGTTCAAACGAATACCGACGAAAACGAAAACCTGGATTGATATAATACATATTTTTTATCCCCGAATTTATACTTTCATCGATATTTGTGAATCTAAAATTGTCTGATTTCACAAAAATGCCCTTAGAGATTTTTTCCCATAATTTCCAAGTTACAAGTCAGTGACTGTGATTTGGCTACGATTTTGGAAAATTTTAGTGCAGAAAGTGAGTCACCACACCCTAATTTTGGTCCCGGCCGCAAAATATTAAGCGATTTTTTTTAAAATAGGCGTTTTTCTTGTAACGCCCCACATATCAGTTAAATTTATGTAAAAATTGCTTTATAGGAAGTAGGGAGTAACTTTCATTTATTGTTGCACAACGAGGAAATATAAGAAAATTCTTGATTTTTGAATAAAAAATGATGACGTCAGCAAAATATTGACCGTTTCGGAAATTATTTTTATATAAATTGAAAGTACTTATAATAAACTAAGTTTTGGAAATTTTGGACCTTCTAGCAAACTCAAATCAAAAAAAATATATGTTCACAAAATAGAATAGGGTTTGAAGTTATTTCTCAGTGAGTAAAAACTTGTTCAAAGTCAGTAGTAAATACACTACAAAACTTTGTTCGAGCTTATTTTTTGCGGACTTTCAACAAGTTCTTGTGTTTATACAGTTTCAACGTTAGCTCAAAAAGAAATTAAATTTCTACTTCACACAAATATCTTTTTTTTATAGCTTACTTTTTAGATCCCAATGAAGTTTGCTATATAGAAAATAACAATGAATGAAAAAACCATCTTATGCGTTATTTGGTTGTTTACAACGATTGGTTCGGGATTAATAATCGCTAGTTGTGTTACAACGCATTGGCAAGGTTACAATGGCAACCATATGGGATTATGGCAATGGTGTAACTCGAATTATTGTTTAAGATTGAAGATTAGTATTAATGGTAAGACCTTTGTTAACGTTGATTTTTACAAGGCGACATATTCAGTGCGAAATCCAAAATAGTCATTCCATTGGTAGAAATTGTTGCCACGTCATGTGGGACAATTTCTACAATCTTGAACTAAATTTATGAGAACTTTTGAAAATATTGACTAATTCTCGACGCCACAAGTGCACCATAAATGCAAACACGACTACTGGGAATCCTTAAAGATATATTTCAGAGATTTACCGAGTAGACTTCTGTTGGACCCAGCATTTTAATACCCAGGCATCTCGGACAAATTCGAATTCCGTCCTACTTGTCTTGCTATCCAAAATTTAAGACTTTTTGTTAAACTTCGTATTCCTAATTAGGGTTTACCCACCTTTACGTGTATTTACGCTAAAATGGCGCTAACAAAAAATTTGCGTGAGGTAATTATTTTAATTACGTAATGGTTGTTTCTCTGCTGCACATTGTAGGTATTAATTTGAAAATAAAAACTTTTTCGTTTAGACGACCAACTGAATGCAGTTCGAGTATTGATGGTGTTTGGTATTATAATGTTTTTTATAACAACGATTCTAAGCATTGTGGGTACATTTTTAAGAAAGAATTTCTTCACAGCAATGACTATACTGGAAGTATTAGCCTGTAAGTTTATTAACTTTACTACCGAATAAGATCTCGCGTATCACCTTATATGGATTTAAAATCACCTTATATGGATGTTTAAATTACTGTATATAGATTTTATATCACCATATATTGATCTTATATTACCGTATATAGATTTTATATCACCATATATGGATTTTATATTACCGTATATAGATTTTATATCGTCGAATATGGATTTTATATTACTATATATGGTAATACACGGTTCGTCTAAAGAGCTATCTTGCATGTATCTTGCCTGTATTAACAACTTCGCAAAGACGTGGTCTTTCCGGCATCAAAACGAGAACCTTTCAGTATTGATAGACGTCTCGTCTCGTTCTCACTGGATTGCGAGCTTCGTAACAAGAAAATATGAAATGTGAAATGTACTACATAGTAAGTTCCTTATCATAATATTTTGTGTTGGTTACATTGATTTAAACGTCATTTGTTTTATAAGTTGAATCTTTTCTATTGATAAAGTATTTATGACAACATTTTGCAAAATTTACGTCGCGATACAGTTGTCAAAACTTGCTCGCAATCCGCAGAAAAGATGTTCGAACAAACAGCCTTTTCAACCTTACTCTAGTATCATTACTGCGGACTTTGAACAAGTTTTTTCACAGTAGAAAAAGAATTAAGGTAGGTGGTACCCTTTGAACGGATTCTTTTTTAAAAATTAAATAATTAATCTAGAACGCTTAGAAAGTATATAAAAAACCATGCAAGAGCAAAAAATCCGAAAATTTAA
>JAULBZ010005357.1:0-13508 GCA_032360805.1 Neoturris breviconis | reverse complement strand
TTTCAGAATATTTTCAGCCAGTTTGGCTGAAAATATTCTGAAAAATCTCTCCTCCACAGTGATGACCGGCTGTTATTTCGAGCCCTGGACAAGTGACATTTAATTTTATTGATAAATAATCACTGTATAGGAGGGATATTTGAGCATTACTTCAAGGCTTTTCACCCTGAAGCAATGTTCAAAAATCACTCGATCTCACTTTACTCTTATTTCAAATACTCTACCAAATAAAATAGATAAATTTGAAAAAGGTCACATGAATTACCTTTCCTGGGACACTCATAATACCCGGAGCGTAGAATTTTTGGATAAACAACTGAAGATAACTTTTCTTTGAACATTGCATTGGTTCCCAGCTATCTGCAAGTGTTATACAACAGCAACAGGCGTCTCTTCTATTTTGTTGACGTTGTGCATCCACTGCAAGACATGCAGTGAAGAATGTTATCGTTAAAACAAAAACAGCTATTATACCAATACCACTCCAGAGACAAAATGATTGCAGTGCTGGAAGGATCTATTAGAAAGAAAATATTTTTATAACTAATCTCCTGTTATCTAAATAATATTATTAGCTATGTAAAAGAGTGCTGAATCAACGATCTTGCAATTGATCGGTTTCTTCATATAAAAAAAACCCAATCAATTGCAAGCTCGTTGACTTAACGCTCTTCTTTGTTGATTAATTATTCACAAATTTATTGAATTTGACTTCTTTAAAAATGCTAAAATAAGCTGCTTTTCAAAACGAGTTTTGGAGATGGTTCCTAATTGTAGCATATATTCTACACAATTATTGTTCAATCTATCAATATTAATTTTATCCGTCCGTCCGTCCATTAGCAAAAAAAAGAAAGTCCCGCCCCTTGGCCATGCACTTTTTATAAATAATTTTACAGATATGTTGGAAAATAAAATATAGTGTAAAAATAATACAAAATTAAACATTTAGAATAGGTAATTTTGTAATTATGCAAATCAGACAATTCACTATATAAAATGAAGAATCAGTAAAAGTAACCTCATTTCTTGCAATTCAAAAAATAGGGTGCAATTCAAAAACACTTTCACCACATTAGTGCCTACTTTGTGAACTGGTATCCACAAAGTAGGCACTAATTTGGTGAATGAAAATTGCGATATGACATTAAAGAGACGCCTATAAAAATAGTTATGCCCGTTTTTACAAAAATTGCATTGGAATGTTTTTGAATTGCACACTATTTTATCAAACATGCAGGTTAAGGAAGAACAATCCTTAATAATTGTATTTCTTTGTAGAACTCCAATGTACTCCATATTTGCGTTCATAATGTGTTATTTTGTGGGTTACTTTCTAACATTTTAAAAGAAAGATAAACACATTTAAAACTTGAATAAATATATATTGCATGTGACTAAATCATGGTTACATTACCTTGGTGACGCGGATGTTTGTATGATTATTTATAATTATTTATGATTATTCTTAATTATTTATTTGTATGTGCTTTATTAGTTGACATCCTTATACATTTCTTATACGTTTTTCTTGTTTTGTCATTGCTCAACGCAATTAAGGAGGCTTTTACAGAGGAAAAAGACAATAAATTTGCAGGTACGACCAACGCCACGATTGATTTTGATAAAGGTTAATTTAGAGCACATAAAAGTACAGTTGTTAGCATCCTACAACATTCTCCAGTCATGCAAGATAAGAAAAACTGAATTTTTGGGCATTTTTGGACCAAATTTGACTGATAACGTCACAATTTTCTAAAAAAAATATTGAAATTTGAAATTTTTGAGAAATAATAATTGCAAAAAATATAAAACGCTTTTGACATTTAATAAGACATGCAAATTTATTGTCTTTTTCCTCTATAAAAGCCTCCTTAATTGCGTTGAGTGGTTTAAAAATATTTAGACTGATACGGAATAACCCGTCAGCATAACAAGTACGCCCAACTCTCTATGCAGAAAGTTTGAATCTTCAAAGTAACCACATCATGGTCACATTATTTACTTTTTTCTCGTTCTCTTGAGCTTATAATTTCAAAGTAATTATTTGATGTTCTTGTATATTATAAATACAGGCATAATACCTCTATTAACTAGATAGGTAACCATGTTAGAGCACAAATTTGCTTCGGTAACCACAAAACTGGCCCTTTTTCCGAAGGTTGCACAATAATATTTTCACAAACCCTTTATTTTACTATATATAACAGTTGACTTCCAGTCATTGTATAATGGGGACTAATGTTAGGAATACTGAATTGTCTAGCCTTGGTACATCTTTAAAGTAACCAGTAAATATTTACATTTGTTTTTAAGGGCTATCATCGAGTCCATGTGTAAATGAAGTGGCATGTATGACTGTTTCTTTTACAGATGCAGCCTTGCACATTTCTTACATTCTTAATGGATTTGGTTCTTCAAACTGATCAAGTAAACTCACGATTAGGCCTAATCTAGGATTAAATTTGGATGAATTAATCCATTGATGTTTTGTTCCAAGCAAAATTAAGCAGAAATTAACTCTGTTTCTTTTAAGTTAATTAGACAATAAACATTAACCCTAGTAACACTAGGCTTCTTAGGGGCTCCTCAACACTAGGGGGGATTTCGCTCCGCCCCTAGAAATCTCCGGATTGTTTTGGGATTACACTATGAAGCTTGGCTCGATCTTAGTACCAACTGTAATGAACATTTTGGTCCAAATTATTTTTCGATGACGTGATCATTTTTATAATTTTGGCCGGAAAAATAAAATCTAAAAATAGTAAAAAATCAGAAAAAAATCGTCACTGGTGACCTTCAAAAGGGGCGTAGTCAAGAGAGATAGGGAAGGATTTTTGGAGAACTTTATTTTGGCAAAGTTGTTTAAAGGATTAAAACTAAAACTATCAAGAGTTACAAAATATAATCTGGAAGGGGGCAGATTCCGCCCCACACCCTAGTCCTAATAGGTTAGACTTTAATCAAATTAGGAATATACTACATCGAGGTTGAATGAAACCACCACTTGTATCATCATAACAACAATAAGAAATGGATGGACTTGTGATAAATCCATCTTCGGAGATAAAGTAAAATTTCAGAGGCTTTAATAAAGGTTTGAATTGATTTTAACATATGAACAATTCTCTTATATGTCAATAAAAATAATCAATAAAGGGATCAGAATTAATCGGCTTCTGAACAAACGGATCCATATAATTTAAAACAGAGCCCAATTAAACACCGCAAAAGCAAGATATACTTACAGTGGATGCACCAACGAAAAAAGCACATATGTCAGTTACAGATGTAACCAAAATCGACACACCCTAAAATAATACGATAGTTAAAGTACCGAATAAAAGAACAAAGCAGAGAACATTGTCCATAATCCTCAACTTAGTCATATAAATTGTTTTTTTCATATGGTTCATATGTTCCAATGTCATTGGAGTGTCCCTGGTTCCATTCTCGGTGAAGGTGCAATTTGCGTCAGCCTTCCATCCATACATGGTTGGCTGGTAAAATAGGGTCTGGGGTAATAGGACAACTCTATCTGGAAGGAGTGACGCTATCTCCCTACCCTTTTGACTGCAGTTGACCAATTTGAAAGTGCTTTAAGTGTAAAAATAAAAGCTACAAACAATTTTATATTTTCGTCAATGAATTTTCAACCTAAAATGTTTTTGATATAATATTTTCTGGAACTTCCTTAACCCTTTATTAGTATGGTGTGGACCTCCTGAATTTCTACATTTCCCTTTGAAAGTAACATAACAAAAATTATTATTTAGGAGGTTATTTTCTTACATATTTTAAAAATCTGCATCATACTTTTGTGACCTTTTGCCCCCCTGAATCTTCTAATACTTTCCCATGAATTAACTAACGAAGGGTTAAAAAGCTAATTTGATAATCTAAACCTTTCTTTTTAAACTTTTCTAATTAGTTAACGATGTATTTACATCTGTTTACATCTACATCTACATTTACATTTACATCTGTTTACAAAAATACATTTTTTAACTACCAGTTTGTTTACAAGGAATTAGTTTTAAAGGTACTTTATACTCATACTACATACTCATACTTCGGGGTGGGGATAATTCGAGCAACAGTATTATATTCTTACAGCATGTCTTAAAGCAGATGACATTTTCTCAGGAACAGTTCTACCATCCATATTTGGCCCACCTACATTCTCCCAGGTTTGTATGATAACAAAAACATCGTCCACACCAATACCTAGAAAGAAATCATAGTTGTTACTACCCTGATGGGCCAAAACAAAGTCCACACAGTGATGTTATAGCATCTTTACTGTTGACTTCGAACCAGTTTTTGCTCACAGGAATAGTGCCACAATACTTAATATCCAAAATTATATTTTTAAACATGTATCTCTTATCTTATGCAACCATGGATCCCCCTATCACATTTTTATTTATTACGTCTGAACCACTAAAGCAATAGTATTTTTATGACTTTTGTTCTCTCTATAAGACACAAATTGTGAAAATTTCAGCTTGATTACATAAGAAGATCCAAAGATATAGTCATAATGTGAGACCACCTATTTCTATATAGAAAAATCCTATATAAATCAAGGATTCATTATTTTGCAATAACTTGTGTTTGAATAACACTTACAACATGAAACTTAGTCAAGTTACATAAAATCTCTGAATAAAGAAAGATTTCTAAAAGTTTTGGTCACATGACTAACCCGTTTTCCCAGATTTTTCCCAAATTTTGAAATTCGGATTTTTGGTATTTTGCAATGTTTTTGTTAAAACCCAGAAATTATGTTAAAGAGCAACATATGTCTAAAACCGAAATTAGAAAGAAAAAAGTTATCTAGAATTCTTTTAATTGTAATTCTAACAACATACACATTTTAAATTTTTTGTGATGATGTCATCGGAAAAAATGCTGCCATCAGCAAAAAAAATACTAAAAATACTAAAATAGTGTTAAGGAATACTAGGGGTAGGAACATGATTTGCTGAGCATTTTTCTTGCTGTTTATTTGCTGCTGAAATGATTATCTTTCTCTCATATTGTTCTCTCTTATCTGTCTTTTTGCTTTATTTGCTGCTTCAACTTTTCTCATCGTGATCTACAGGATCTTTTTTCTGCAATAGGACATTTTAGGACACAACTTAGCTTGGCTTTAGGTTGGGTGCACAAGGACATAGGGGAAGGGGAAAGGGTTTTTCCCTTACAGATCTAGATGGAGGAGAATTGTTTGTTTCCTTACAGCAAAACAGAGCTTTCCACTTTCATTCAGGAAAAGGCAGGTTAATGCAGGGCCAGGAAAGAGCTTCACTCTCAGTAAACAGACTACGGACTTGAAGGTTTGTTCTGTAGAAGACAAGTAACTACAGGAGAGAGAACATGGTTTCTTCTTGCTAATGGGAAAAGTTTTAGTGCTGAAATTTAATGAATTCAAGAAAATAACTGTCTCAAATATAATTTAAAATCGAGAAATCTCAAAATTTATATTGTGAATAAGTCAAAAAATGATTTGCACAGGACATAAAGCTAGTATTATAGCAATAATAAAGAGTTGGTGGTGGCAAAATGTAAGTTGTAAGTAGATAGCTTTCATACCTAATAGAAGGAATGCCAAAACATCGTGAACAGCCGTTTTATCAAGTTGAAATGCCGAACCTAATCCATATGCGACACCAATAGATAGTCCGATCACCATTATACCAGCCAAAGCTAAATATATCTGAAAATACACAGCTATTTAGTTAGTATTTAATGAGCTTGCAATTAATTGGTTTCTTCGGGACGATACAATTAATTGGTTTCTTCGGTACTTTACAATTTCCTAATTAGGCAGACAAATTTTAATGTGGATCACGTTTTTATTCTCCACACAAAATGTGTTTTAAGTTGGATATTCACAAAGAAATTCCATGCAAAAATTAATCAAAGGTACGGTATTGAAAGTAGCCCACCAAACCAAGTAAAAGTTAAATCTAAGCACAAAATATGATTTACATACACATATTATACAGAGTTTGAAATATATGTCTTTATTAAAAGGGTAAAGTTTCAGGTCCAATAAACAATTGGAACACATTTTTCAAGGTAAGATTATGTCATATCACTGTGTCAGGATATATCAAGGATAAACACCTAAATTTTATATGGAATTAGGATTTCATGTCCTTATTAAGTTGATAAAGTTGATAACACTATTATCAAGATAATATTATAGCAAATCGCTGTGGAGGACAGTAGTAAAGTTTATATCATAACCTGAAGCAGCACTCAAAAAAATTATCCACAGTAGATATGAATGACATACACACATTATAGATCATACATCATTACACATCATAGCGTTATATACTATGTATACTTTGTATAATAAAGTATACTTTGTAACATATTAACTTAAAAATATATTTAAGTTGTGGGAATACAAAATTAAGTACACTCTACATATTTATAAAACATGGTTTCCATTAGCCGGGCACTTGTGATATTTAATTATATAACATAAAAGGTGGTTCATATGCTGTTAAAATTCAAAATAAAGATAATAAATATAACAATACAACAGAAGAATACATTTCCTTAAATAAATTTCATTTCATTATAAAATAATAAAATGCTTCTTACTTCTAATTCACAATGGGAGTAATTAAATATAAATTCATTAACTTAACTTAACATTACATTTATAATAAAACTTTTATAGTTAGTCCCTAAGTGTTTTATAATGTTCACATTATATATTTATTTCAATATTGAAGAAGGAAGCTTCCCAAAATCAAAATGGAGACTTCAATTCTTGAAATTTAAAAATTTATTTTTAAAAAAAATGATGAATCATGTCGTCAAAGTCAAAGGTGAATGTAAATTTTTGAAAATTTTCCAAGTCTCTACTTTTGGAAAATTCCCTTTTTTGCAGATTCTCGGTCCCAACTAAACAAAATCGAAAAATATTTTGGCAAGCAATCTCGCACTATTGCCATGAATGCCACAATTTCAGAATGCTTCCACACTTTTTCGGTCAATTCGACCAAAAATGCAATTTGGACTCTTTTTGCCTAAAAACTCGAGACAGAGCGAACGAAATCAAAATATTTTTGGCGAGTCATTTTAAAATATCTCCACGTACGCTGGTACCAAATTTCAAAATGCTAGCACTTTGGGAACATGGTTCATCTAGAAAAGCAGAGCGCTGTCGCCGCCGCAAAGTGATAGCAATAGTCTATCCAAACTTTGTTTGGTGGGCTAAAAATAGAAAGAAAACCATGATACTGATTTAGTTCTTTTTTCCTTTGTGTTTTTCACAGATTAACACATTCTGTAACTGGAAAAATATAGCTTAATGTCCTTCTTTTTTTTTTGCCCTTTCAATGAACAGCTTTGCAAAAGCATTTCTGTTAATACGCACAAATTATAAAATACTCGGTTGTATTATGTCACATAATGGTTTCTGATCAACACCAAAAAGATGTTGCATTGGCACATATATTAACTTTAATTTAAAATAATTTTTATCTTGAACAGAATGGTGCTGATGAAAAGTTGCGAATGATTGACATCTTCAATCAATTGAAACAATATTTTATTGTAATTAGGGACCATCTCAAAAATAAAATCTACAGAGGAGAGTACTAAGTCAACAATTTTGCAATGGATTGGTTTCTTCATCCGGAAGAAACCAATCCATTGCAAGTTCGTTGACCTCACACACTTCTGTATACATTTTTTTTTAATTATGTCAATTTTAGTTGATTTAACCCAAACAAAAAAAAAAGGTTTGGGAACAAAATTGTGAGATGGTTCCTTGCCTATGACTGAGCTTGAACAACTAATGCTGGCTAAGTAAAAAATAACAAGTATATAACTGCTATCTTATGACTAAACCTAGAAAAACATTCCAAGATGATGTCTAACTAAAATATAACACATCTGTTACCATATGATATGTCCAGTAAAACTTCCCAATAATAATGGCTAAGTACTGCTACCATACAACTAAGTCTAAAAAAAACATCCCCAACATGATGGCTAAGTAAAAGATAAAACGAATATAACTGTTATCATATGATATATCTCGTAAAACTTCCCAATAATGATGGTTAAGTACTGTTACCATATATGACTAAGTCTAAAACACATCCCGACATGATGATGGCTAAGTAAAATATAACAAGAATATAACTGCTACACCATACGACTAACTCTAAAAAAACATACCGACATGATGACGGCTAAGTAAAAGATAAAACAAATATAACTACACCACCATACGACTAAGTCTAAAAAACCATCCCGACACGATGACGGCTAAGTAAAAGATAAAACAAATATAATTACCACCATACGACCAAGTCTAAAAAACCATCCCAACATGATGACTGCTAAGTAAAAGATAAAAAGAATATAACTGCTACTATATGACTAAGTCTAAAAAAACATCCCAACATGATGACGGCTAAGTAAAAGATAACAAGAATATAACTACAACCATAAGTCTAGAAAAACTTCACAATATGATGGCTAAGTAAAATTAATCAAGTTATAACAGTTACCTTATGACTAAGCCTAGAAAAACTTCCCAACATGACGGATAAGTAGACGATAACTAATATATAACCAGCCACAAAATACACCAGATCACCAGTAGCAGCATTGCTGGAAGCATCTGCACGTCTGAAAAAGTAAGAAACATAAGAACAATTGACACTCTAAGCTACCATGGTATGAAGCACAACAAGTTGGATGTAAGTTTTTGCATCCACATGAAGATTATGTATTGCAGATTTGTCAATTCTCATGAAATTTATCAGCTCTTGTGAGAGAATTTTGTGCTATCTAAGAACTAGCAGTAATATGTCCATTAAAGCTAGTGCTTACTTCGTTTGGTTTTCTGCGTCAACTTATTTTAACTGGTCCCGACAATGACTGTTAGATACCAAGTATCAGAATCCATTGCGTAATACTTACCCCCACTCACTGAAATAAAAAAGATTGTAGTCAGTCATTCCTTCTTTCAGTTTTTTCATTTCACCCTCAAAAAGTTCTTCCCATTTTTCACCATTTTTATCAACCTGAAATATGAAAGAGATATCCTTCAAGCCTGTTTCACACTGATGACGGAATTGCAACCACAAGAGTATTAACTTTAAGAACATTTTTTACTTCATTGTTTCATCGCTCTTCGCTTAAGGCAAAGAACAACACAATATTTATTCTTTTTAAACTGATATAAGCCTGTGCAGCAATATCAATACGTTTCGTTATTATTTGTGTCTGTTGGTCAAAGTGGTTGCTTCATGATGCATAATGCTGTACATGTATTTGTGCTAGCGTCTACTTCCTAGGACAATGCCTGTGTTGTGAAACTGGCTTTATGCACAGGATTCATATTACATTGCATAAAATAATAGCAAATAATGGTGCATAGTTTCAGGCTATAATACTTAATGATACGTTTAATCAAAGGTACGGTATTGAAAGTAGCCCCTCAAACTAAGCAAAAGTTAAACCCAAGCACGTAAATATGATTTGCATATACACATTATATGTCAGTGTTTGAAATAATGTATTTATTAAGATGGTAAAGTTTCAGTTGAAAATGGAGACTTCAATTCTTGAAATTGTAAAAATTATTCTTATAAAAAATAAAACTTATCATCATGAGGTCGAAGTCTCATAGAAAATTATTTTTTATAACATTTTCTTCGTCCAAATGTAATTCTGGTCAAATCCAAATGTAATTCTGGTCAAATCCTTATAAACAGTGAATTTTTTTTTAAAAAAAGTCAACAAAAATCATAAATTGAACATTTTGGTGAATGTAAATCAAATGTTTGAAAATTTTGAAAAAATCCTATTTTCGCCGATACTTTGTTCCGAGTTAACGCAATCGAAAAACATTTCACCAATTTTTCAATCAATATTTTTAAGCCTTTTTAGAATATCGCCACGAATGCTGGTACCAAATTTTAAAATGCTAGCCCTTCGGGAACATGGTTTATAAAGAAAAGCGGGACGATGACAACACCTCTGCCACTGCCGCTGTCACAAAGTGGTGAATCAAACTTGGTTTGGCGGGCTAAAAATCATCAAAGTGGATACACACAGTTTTTTTATAAGAATGCTAGTGCATGACTTAAGCCTTTGTATTCTTATTTTTTTCAAGTTTTAGTTTTAAGCGCTAAAATGTTCCTACGTATTTTAAAAATGTTCTTAATATTACGTAACTTAGCCTTTAATGTTCTTAATTCGAACATGTATTCAAACATAATATTCGATATTATCGAATATTTATGTTCGAATACAAGTTATGCCCCTCCCCTCCTGTAGTAAATATACCTGCTGTAAATATTTTTCTCAAATACATTTTATCTGCTCTAATGGTGTTTTATTCCTATTGGTTCATGTTCTTAAATACTGTGCATTTGAGCATGAAGCTTTGTAATGTTCTTTAGAATAGTTTAAGCCTTACGTTTTTACAAGCGTTGCTCTTATAAAAAAAAATGTGTGTATTGCTGTTAGGTTCCAGCATCAAATTTTTGCCCAGTACAATAGTTTCTTATAAATACACATAATTAAAAAACAAACTCCTAACAAAACAATTTAAATACGTACCGCCTTCCCTTTTCCTTTGTCATATGTTGCATTTTTATAAATTTTATATGTTATTTTTGCCACAGAAGCACTGATAATACTCCCATTACTATCCTTCTTCGCTGGTCCACCAACCAATAGGCTTGGTTTGATAAGTTTATTAGTCATTGGGCTATATAAAAGCGAAAATAATGAATGATTGAATTTGAATAATAAATAATATTGAAATTACGGAAAGCCGCCGAATATATAAAAAGGTTTTTCAAGCAAGCACATAAACAAATGTTCAGTATTCTATTATTATTATTATTCTTTAACCTGAGCTTTTTTTAAGATTTTTTGCCGCATAGAAAATGATAATTCTAGTGCGAAGGACCATCAAGGACGTGATAGAAATTCACACGTCGTTAAACATTCTATGGAAAACGATCATCCTGAGGTTACGTTTGGTTATTTTGAAATCATCGGTAAGAATTATCGTAACAAAAGAATGCGATTAATATCAGAAGCATTGTTAATCAAGAAATTTAAAACCACCTTTGAACATTTGAGAAATGTCTATCCCGTTGAAACTGTTCTCATGAGACATAAGTTTGCAACAATTTTAATTGATTTTATGTTCACATGATGACTTCGGGATAGAAGTCGAAATATTAGATTTGGGAAATATAACGTCATCTTGGTTTCCCAAATAAAATTGATAATGCTTCTGGTGATCCTTTTTATCATCTAAAAGTTTAGATTAAAAAGTCTAAAAACGTAGAAATTTTATTTCTAAAACGCGTTTTCTTACGAAAATCTAAAAATGTCTCTTAATATCACATTTTTCATTAAAAAAGTGTTAAAAATCGAAAAAGTCTCTAACGCAGCCTTTACATGGACCCCTAAACGAGTTTCACCATAAACAATCTTTTATTTGATTGGTTTCTCCGTATGAAAAGAGTGAAACTTATTTAGGGGTTCATGTAAAGGCTGCCTAAATCACGCTGCTTTCAAAAAAATACCACCCCACCACAAACCGTCCCACCGTCAAAAAAACAAATTTACAGACCAAATATATCTCATGCACTAGATGCATCAAAATACAGACTTTAAGGGAAGCGAAGAAGGGGGATTGGATTGGAGTTTGATCTTGAGAATTGCCTTGGGTAAAAAGGCAATATTTATCTGCAGAAAAAGGAAACTGCTCAATAAAGCCTTATTTTAAAAGAAACTTAAGTTAGTTGTACGATTATTTTCATATCATTTTTATATGATAAGAACGATTTTATCCTTGAAAGGGAGAAAATGCTCTCAGATTTAGGCACATGCGCCTGTTTCCAGAAACTAGTGCCTGTGCGCAAATCCGGGATGCGCCAAAAAACGGGGTAACAGGTAACAAGAAATTCAAAATCGTATAATGTTAAAACCAAAATAGATTTGAGCGGAGCAGTTGGGTACCTTTTTTATCATTATTTAAGATTAGCTTTATAAGAAACAGTTCTGAATTTAGGTAAAAAAAAAAAAGAAGAGAACTACAGAACTGAAATTCGCAAACGGTAAGAAACAACGATATACCTTTTTCAAGATTTTAACCTCTAAAACAGATGTAGGTCTCTTATTTGGTTCAAAAACCGTTCTTTAGTTGCCACAAAAACAGAATACGTTAAACAAACTGTTTTATTTTGTAAGATTTTATGTTTGTTAGCAGTACACGTAGTTTTCACTTTGATAATTTAAGAAACAAATAAGAAACTTGAGTTCCAAAATTTTGGTAAAAAACTCTACTTCTAGCTCAAAGTTTCTTATAAAAAAAAACGTGCATTGGTCCTTATTTTGCAAGCCTCAAGTGGCATTCTTCCCTTGTGGCGGTAAGTAGAGCCAGCGTGTTATCATGCAAAATGGCCATTCCGTCTTAAAATGTGGGTCTACATAAACCGGTGTTAAATTTGGGCAGGAAATGGCAAATAAAGTATCCTATCCAAGCAACATCATTAGACGAGACAAATATATGCACACCATTTACATTTGGACTTATATGAACTGTTCTTCGAATAACTAGCCTGAGTAGTTCTAAAGACTATAACTAGCCTGAGTAGTTCTAAAGACTATTACTCAAAAGGATTAGTATTGCGTTGCAATCTTTCATGTTAATTTCGGACTCTGAATCTTTCCCAATGGGCAAAAACATGTTCAAAGTCCGCAGTAAAGATGCTAAAACAACGTCGAAGACGATATTCTAACGTCTTTACTGCGGACTTTGAACAGAATCTGCTTATTGGGCTATTAGAAACATCTGGAGGTCATGATCATAAAAAAATAGTTAACATTTTGTGGTTCATTTTCTTAACATTAGTATGACAAACCAGAATGAAAACACTTATAGTAACTGTGCCCAAAAACACACCTACAACAGTTGTATCGAGGCTTGTATTATAACGAAATTCGATACTTTTTTTTTGTGGTTTTATGGCCACATTTGTTTTTTTAAAAAAATGCTGATAAACAATTCTTGACCAAACAATTTCTTACAATGTTCATTCGTCATTGCATGACCTCATTGTCAATCTCGTTCTCAGGACCTTTTGCTTTTTTGACTTTTTGAAACAAATCCTGAGAATAAGGTTAACCTCAGTTTCCAATAGAAATGATGCATCTTGACTATGATTACATGATTGTAAATTAAACATAAAAACAAACAAAAGGACAGAAATGTTTTTGTTTATTTTTTATTCGGTTCTAATCAAATTTCCGTTAGCTTGGTTAGGATGCCAAACTAGTTAGAAAATTCTCTTGAAACAATAAAAAGTGTTAAGGTTGATTTCCACGAGGTGAAAAATTCGCGGCGAAAGCCAAAAAAGAAAAATTTCCATTGGTAGAAATCTCTACCAATGGAATGTATCACATATGGTAATACACAGTCCGAATACAGAGTTATACGG
>JAULBZ010005356.1:0-13509 GCA_032360805.1 Neoturris breviconis | reverse complement strand
AGTAAATAAAATAAATATAAAGTAAATAAAATAGATAAATAATCTCTAACCAAAGACGTCATCGACGCCTTTTGACTATTTTTGCTTTTCTCCGACCTTATCAAATAAAAGTCAAAAGACGTTGGAGACGAGTTTCATCTCCCAGCACTTATTATACCACGGTCAAACATAATGGATGTAATTATATACATAAAATGTTGCTTGCACACAACGTCTCCCAAAAAAATCAAATCAAAAGTTATATTCACAATGAAAACCTAATACCAAATCAGAAATAAAAATATTATCTACACTTTATCAGTTATATCTACGAACGAACCACTGGTGATAGTAAATCTTTACTATATCCTTCTTGTACAAGCAAGGGTTTTTATATTATTTCTTATTTATTTTTTTGATTGAAATTAACTTCCTCAGATGACGTCGAATATTTTTTACCTGACTTAGCATTTTTATTTTATTATTTTTTTTAATTGTTTACAAATGTAATGTAAGTAAACTTAGCCTAGTAACCCTGGGAACGAAGTTGAAGTTGTGTAATTTATAACGTTAGCATCGCTAGCCTATAGACACACAGGATATCCATTCCTTTGGGGAGGTTTTTCCAGCTTCTTTGATTCCCTAGATTCTACGTTAGTGCTCAGTTGATAAGGTCATACTTGAATACGATCACATGAAGGCGATCATTTGTGTTTATAACGGTAACGGAGGCCCAAAGTTAATTTACACCACAGCAAAGGTTATTCTAGCGATATTAAAAATATGGCTAAGCCGGACAATTTGTTTAGGTCACTAACTAGAACTAGAAATTTTTAATTATGCGACAATGAAATCCACTTATTTTTGTGAAAAATAAACATCAGTTTAGAATTCTACAAAAATTACCTTTAATATTCACAATCTACAACTAATTACAAAACTTCCTTTACATGGATAAAATCCTTATAACATTTGCATTTACCATATTCTGCCTCAGTTTCAAATGACTTCATTCCTTTGAAAATCGATAAAAACTTCCGGAATCATTATTTTCTTTCAAAAATTTCAATTTTTATGTAATTTTTGGTGAGGATTTTTGAAATTAATATTAGAACGTCTGAAAATAAAATAAAATTAATAAAATGACGTCATAATTATGCGTCATAATTCATTTCGGGAAAGGTCTGTTATATAGATTCTAAGAAATATATATTGTTCTACGTCTAGTGGAACATATATAAAAGCAACGCTTTTTGAAATAAAATATTTTTATCAGGCTAAAAACGAAACGTCTAAAACTGCAAAGATACGCGTATATCAGGCTACAAATCACGCTCATGAAAGACTACCGCATATGGTCTTGATTGTCACCGTATTCCTCGATTGTTTATTAAAATATATGACAATACCCCAGTGGACCAATATGATTTCAAAGTCCGCAGTAAAGACGCTAGGCGTTGTTCTAGCGTCTTTACTGCGGACTTTGAACAAGATTTTTCTGGCTGGGACAGACTGTGTGTGCTGAAATAATCAAGACCATATTTGGTAGTCTTTTAATCTATACGACGTTGGTTCATTCACATCATGATAGACTACTGAATGCAGAGTCCGCACAGCTCTGTATCTGGACTGTGTATTGCCATGCATGGTAATACACAGTCCGGGTACGGAGCTGCACGGACTCCGTTTTCAGTACTTTTTCACACTGTGTCATTTGTTTAACCATGGTATACCCAGGAAAGAAAATTAGCGTAAGGTAATAAATAAATACTTTCTTTTTTCAAAATATACTTGTATATACAGGCGGAAGGTTACCTTGTCACTTTACTGGTATCAAAAAAATAAATGTTTTCGTCCAATAGTAGCAGTAGCTCCTTGCTCGATTTAAGATAGCCGTCGCTAATTGTACATAATGAAGTTCAATTACATGCGCCATAATAAAGACATTATTGTAAAAAGAATGTTGGTATCGAGGGCCAAAATGTGCAGCTGTTAAACCTTTCTCAATAAATTCAACTTTCAATTTGTAAATGAGTCATTCCTGTCTTATTTCTTCTACTGAAGAACTATCAATTTCCATCTTCAATCTGATGATTGTCATTATGCGATCTTTCATTCGTCGTGCTACTAAAATAACAAAAGTAATTCAATTTAGTATGTATAATAACAAAATAGAAAAACTACGACATGTGGCGTAGAACTTTGAAATGTTAATGGGGTAGATTATATTGTTACCCCACCCCCCCTCCTCAATCCATATTTTTTAATTCAAAAATAATTTGATAATAACTTATTGTCACGAAAGTACAAAGCAAGGTTCTAGCAATCTTTATTTAATGCACAAATGCATCAAGCCCCGCCGAACCACAAAATGATCATTTTAAAATGATCGTGTATTTCAGCCTTTATACATCTATATGAATGTTTAAAGTCCGCAGTATAGACGCTAGAACAATGTCGTTTGACGTTGTTCTAGCGTTCTTACTCCGTACTTTGAACAAGTTCTTGCCCACTGGGGAGTGAGTATAGTTCATGCTTTTTGCGAACAAATTCCAATGGCCGAGGAAGACACTTTATTTAGTTGTTATTGAGAAATATATCCCGTTTGTCAAGTACTATTATGTGCCTACTTAATATTTTTCATTATCAGTTGTTTTTCCGTTTCAGTTGAAGTTATATTTTCTTTTCTTCGTGAGAGTCTATTTTTAATGTCACGATGACGCTAACCTTGGACTATTTTTAACTTTTGACCCCTCGAAGGAATAATAAAGGAACAAATAAAGTATACAATTTAATGACGTCATTGCAGCTATGACGTCATTAAAATGCAATAGATTTTTCAAGTTTTCGGTGGAAAATCTCGAGCTAAGAAACATATTGTTTTACATATTAAATGGAAGGTATTCAAACCGAATGCAAACAATTAACTCAAATTTATACTAGCCAATATCTTGCGTTCTCTACAATCTGAGAAAGGTTGAAAAGTCTAATGCACATATATCATTTATAAACAATTTAACTTTTGGCTTTGTGCTAATGTCACTTTGAAGACTGTAAAAATTTCAAACGATGCTTACCGATTTTTGTTTTTATATCTTGCTAATAGATAATAACAACAAGAAATAATTCGGTCTCGGAAAATCCTCTAAATATACTAGCCTGAAACGAAACTCAGATTAACTTAGATTATCATTGGGCGGAAAAGTCCATCAATTTCTCAAACGGAATATTCCACCTAGTGGAAATCAAGCTTATAACCCTTATAGCCGGTTTCAACCACTAAATCAATGAAGCTGATACTTATAGTAAGACACAAATTGTGAAAATGTCAGCTTTATTACGTAAACGGATCAAAAAGTAAAGGTCATAACCTGAGATCACTATTTCTACACATAGGAAAATCTTATATAAATCGCAAAAACATTATTTCGCAAAAATTTGTGTTTGGTTCATACTTATAACATGAAACTTGGTCAGATTACATATAATCACAAAAGAAATGTTCCTACAAATGTTAGTCACGTAAAAAACTAAATACCTGTCTAAAACTGAAAACAGAATGGGAAATATTATTATCTACATATAATCTTCTACAAACTCGACGAATTTCACTTTGTCCACAGTATATTTGTCCACGATTGTCTGAATTTACAAATAACCGGAAATCTGGGGGTTGCACGGATTTTTTTTGTTATTTTTTTTCTTGCTAAGTTCAGGTCGTTTTACAATTTAGGACAGATAAATCTAGATACTGTAAATCTAGATTTTTCTGTCATTTTTTCAGAAAAAGTGATTTTTATAAATTTTGAGAAGTGGCATTTACAAAAAGTTGGACCTAAAAACATAAGACATTCCAGGAGGTCAGAAACCCTAGAAAATGAATTTTTCTCGTAAGAATCATTCAACATTCAACACATAATTAACATTTTTGCACAATTATTTTTTTGATGACGTCATTAATTAGAATGACGTCATTAAGTCAAAACAGGTGGTGAAAAAAACTTTAGGTGAAATTTTTTAGTCACCATATTTGGTCAGAACTTTTTTCAAGCAAAAATAAAAGAAAACAAAAATTGGATTTTTTTTTTACCACCTGTCAGAAATTTGGTTACTAAGGGAAAATTATCCCTAGTTACCTAAAAAAAGAAAATTCAAAATGATCCTAGATAAATTATAGGAAAAGTCCTAAGATTTCTAGTCATACAAGCCATTCATTCAAAAGTTATGTAATAAAGTATAAGAGGGGCAGCTTGAAAGACTTACAGTCCTGTTTACAGTCCGAATACGGAGATATACGGAACCGTATTCGGTAGCTTTTCACGCTGTGCGACAGGGTGGATGTACTGCTACATATACCCGAATACATAGTTATTGGAGACCAGTATTTTGCGGAGTATAATTTGTTGAAATTAACAAAGTATCATACGACTTAACCCTATTCATACCAACAAGGCGCTTTATCAGCGCGGATCAAATTGGTTCATCCGTAAACTGCAATAATCCATATCTTTATGTCTTTTAATATTTTTATATTTTATACGACGCTACTACATAAATAAAAAATATTTCCGCAAATTATTTGTTGTCTGTGTCTTAGCTTTGCGAAAATAGAAATAAGTTTATTTTCGGTTGACGAGGGGATTAGAAAATAGAGATGAGAAAATAATATTTTTATATTACGGGTTAATGCAAAAAACAAATAGACTAGAGAAGTCGTTTGCTAAAAAACACAGCAGATGAAAACACGGGCGAGAGAGCGGACACAGAGGAAAAAAGAGAAAAGTTAGCGAAATTTATAATTCCAGTGGCCGTAAACTCCCGGATTTGGCCGTTTTGCGGTGAAATTCAAACAACAGCATTTCTTGACTAATTATAGAAATCATCATAGCTAAATGGTATGAAAATAAAAATGTCCATGCTATAAATGATTGACATATGTAGAAATATGATTGAAAATATCTGAGGAGCGATGATGATGCTCACGTTATCAATAGCGAATACATAAATTTCATCAACTAAAGGGGTTTTGTTCTAATTTCACATTTTAGGATGTGTTCCTAATTTTATGGCGGGAGAATAGACCCATTTACAAATACCTGAAAACGAGGCGTTGACTGCTCAAAGTAGAACTTGATGCATTGCAATAACTTCCATTTTGTGGGTCTATTAATTAGAGGGGGTGCAAAAATTTCAAGGAATAAGATGTATACACTAACTAATTTTTTTGTTGTTGCTATTTATAGATTTGCCAATGCAATTCTACAGAGTCACTTACCCGCGATTGTGAAAGAATTCGCATCTCTAATATCAACATTAATATCTTCCATGAAACTTTTCATTTCTCTTCTTGCTTCTTTAAGCGCTGCATCAATACATTTAGAATGCCATCTTTTCCGAAGAAAGCAATCATCTCCATGCGGTCTACAGTGACAAAAATCCAACATAGCAGTAAATAAAAATACTGCAGTTAAGGCATTCATTATTAGAATTTGACTTCAACTAAGGCTTGCAAATTTTGAATGAATAAGTAATATATTGGAAACCCTAAGCTTGTGGAAGGTGCCTATATATTTCTAATTCGCCCCCGATGTCGCGGTGACGTCATTCATTTACTTTATTTTTATCCTATTTGTATTAGTAGATTCGAAGGAAGGAAAAATATCAACAATGGATATTAATTATTCATAATTCAGCTCTCCACAATATTCATTTTATCATCTACATTTATTCAAAGTAATTTATAAATGGAAATAAAGTTGATCGCTTTTCATAATTTTAGTGCTAAATTAGTTTTAAACTTCGACAGGCAGTCAAAAGACATGGTTTTAGATGACGTCAATTCATTTAGAAAAAATCTAATCTTAAATTATTAGTCAATTATATGGTCATCGGTCACCGCCACCCACTAGTCTAGTATTACTAGTATTTTAACATTATTTGAACGTCGTGCTCACACAGTAACTTCTCTGCAGTAAAAAGTCTACAATCGTGCTCATAAATAATGGAACAACTTGTGAATTTTAAGGGGTAATATAAACCACAAGTAAAACATAAGTGCGGAAAATAACCATGAGAAGTCCCTTGAGGTTTATCTGAGTAAACTTAAGACTTAGGGCTTAGGATCTTGGGTCTTTTTACAAATTCTCTTGATTCTAGCAGCCTAGTGCCCAGGCTGTTGGAACAAATTCGAACTTTCGTTCCGATCATCTTGCTAGTAAAAATTTAAGGCTTTTTGTCAAAGTCGAAATTCCGAATTTTTGCACGAATTTCTCCTTGACCCAAATATATGAGCACGATTGTAGGTAGTCCCCAAGTCTAAAATATACTAGTATCAGCAAGCTCGTCCCCAGCCCCTTTTGACTTTTTTTTTATTTTTCTCGGTAAAAAAATAAAAAAAAGTCAAAAGGGGCTGGGGACGAGCTTGCTAGTATCAGAACATGGCAGGGATATTGACATTATGAGGAGTTTTTATCTCGGGTTATTGGCAATGCGTCTATTAATCCTCCTTTTACCGGGCTTTTTGTATATGAAACTTGGAATACGAAAAAAAAATGATTCTCAGAATTTCAGAAAAATCAGGGAAAACGGGTTAGTCAGGCGACCAAAACTTTCAGAAATCTTTCTTTCCAAATTCTATGTAACTTGACCAAGTTATAAGTGGTATTCAAACACAATTATTACAAAATAATGAATCGTTGATTTATACGTGGTCTTAGGTTATGACTATATTTTTTGATCCGCTGACGAAATCAAACTGAAATTTTAACAATTTGTGTGTTACAGAGAGTTGGTAAAAGTCAGAAACTTTCAATACTGTTGCTTTAGACGTTAGTTATTCCGCCCCCGGCTGAAATTAAGTTAAGCGCCCAGTAGTCCCGATTCCCGTTTTATCTTCCGATTCTCTTAGCTTGATTTTCTCGTAGACCGGGGTTAGTTCATGAGCTTTCAAGGGTGCTAAAAACTTGCTCAGATTTGCTATTATCACCAAATTATACCGTATTGTTACAAAAGACCGAGGCGATTTTATTCCCAGGTGAAAATTCACGTATGACCAAGCAGATAATCAACATGCAACTTTTACTGCTAACTCTATTAAACAACATTGGATAAATGTATTTGACGTCGTGTGCTTGCAGGTATCTCAATGAGCAAATATTGTTCGAAGTCTTGAACAAGTTTTTGCCCATCTAGATATTGTTTATTTAAAAGATCAATTGTAAGATTGTAGAGGGGTGGTTAAAAACAACCTCGTTCCCAGGGCTTCCTTCTTGCCTTTTCGTATGTCAAAAAGGCAAGAAGCCCTGGGAACGAAGTTGGTTTAAAAGAAAACGATGATGTCATAATTTCCAATATAGCACATTCATTATAATTATATAAAAATGTGGTAAAATAACAAATGCTCTACTTCTATAACTTAATATTATCAAGTGATTAACAAAACCTTGTACCCAGTACTTTGCACTGTGTATAGTAATAAAATAGAAAATTGAAGAAGAAATTGAAATTTAAGAAACGTCTTCAAGACAATATATATTCGAATATCTTGCATATGAAATAAACCACTCAATTGCAAGCTCGCTGGTATTGCACGCTCTATTGCGGTGGTTCAAATAATAACAAACAGTCACTCTTACTTCGTCAGATTCATAATCTATTATAAGAGAGCCTTGAAACGAGATGATAAAAATTATTTGTGGTTAAACAACAGTGCAAGTAAGAGCAAACAATAACAACCTCGTTCCCAGGGCTTCTTGCCTTTTCGAACACGGAAGAGCGGCTCTGGGAACGAGAACAGCAAATAATCACTGTAAAAAATCACTCTTCTACAGTGGTTATTTGATTTGATTTTAAGTACTGGTTTCCAGTGGTCAAAAGTTTGTTCAAAGTCGGCAGCAACAAAGCTATACCAATGACAAAGACGTCTTTATTGCTAACTTTGAACAAGTTTTTCCCCCAATGGCTTAAACTATCAGAGTTATACAAAATAATTCCATATTCGTAAATTGGTAATGATTAACCAATGTTTGCATTAAGGGCATACAATCACTGTGTATATGAGTGATTTTTAAGCATAGCTTACCTACAAAGCCTGAAGCTAAATCACTGTGAATGAGTACCTTTTAAGAAATCCCTAATTATAAGGGGGTATAACATAAACATGTGCTTAATAAGTGGAAATAAGTGGTGTTTTTTGCCAAAACAGGAATTTACTGAAAAGATTTCCCCCCGCCTTTCCTCAGATTTCCAGAATGCTCGTCATCCTGCAATGAAGGAGTGTTCTTATCAGAGATATAGAGATATTTATACTTAAAAACACTCATCCACAGGTACTTATAACATGGTAACAGAAATTCTTCTTCAAGCATTGAAATAGATGTTGGACACCGATGAAGAACTGCTTTTAAGGATTACGTTCAGTTAGACAGCTGAAAACTGTACTAAAAAAACACTCCACCACAGGTGATGTCCGACAGTTATTTCAAGGCTTGTGTCTATGTAAATAGCATTCTAAATATGACGTCGGATCAACGTTGAAATATCAAACCAACATCGTTTCATAATCAGCTGAAAATTATGTTCAAATGCACTCCTCCGCAGGTGATTGCTGTAGTAAATTTCGAGGACTGTCGTATTGATTGCAACGTCATTTGCACACTGGGTTTATGTGTACAGATATAAAAAAGGTACAGTACTACTAAATTTTAACTTTTATAAACATTTTGTGAGGGTAAACACATTGTGGCACAAGTTGGCTGAAAATATTCTGAAAAATCTCTCCTCCACTGTGATGACCGGCTGTTATTTCGAGCCCTGTTATATTAATTTTTAGTTTTTACTGTTTTCTTTCATAAACTATGATCTATATTTCTAAAAAAGAGAAGACTAGTGAACAGCATTAAGAGCATATAACCACTGTGGAGGTGGGATTTTTGAGCATAGCTTCAGGACTGGTGCTTCAGGAATAATTAATAGAGGGATAAAGAAAAAAAAGATGGATCGAAACATCTGGCAAACGGCCAATGTGAGCTAAGTCTATGCTCGAAGATCACTTCTCTATAGTGAATTTTTAAGTATGACCATAAGCAAGAAACCAATTACAACTTAAAAGCAAGCAAACATATTATAGTCAAAACCTACAAGGTTAAAATAAATGCCAGTTGACACTGTGGAGGAGAGATTTTTCCAAACGTTTGACTGAAAATATGTCTAAAAAATCTCTCCTCCACAGTGATAACCAGCGGTTATTTTAACCCCTGAAACTATCAAGAAACCTTGTCAGTAAATGCGAAAAATGCAGATAATAAAGGATATACATATATATCAATGCTGCATATAAAAATCTATATAATACATATAATTTTATTTTTTATGAAACATATCGAACAAAGACACTAATTATCCTTGAAAAATGTACTATTCATTCTAGAACAAAGACATCAACTGTATAAGCTTTATAAAGAGGACCACAATTCTTGTTCTGTGGATTGAAAAACCCACAAAATTGTTAAATTTTTACTTTTATGGATGATGAATTGCAAACATTTCACTGGAATAACTTTTGCAGTCTAGGAAGCAAATCTCAACTTTTTTAATATCCAAACCAATGTAAACAAAAGAATAAACCAATGAAGTGTTTGAAACAAGAACAACTAATCAATGTAGAGGAAGAAAAGTCCGAAGCAATCCTTAAAATAAAAATAATAATTCTTATTTCAAACATTGATTGTACAGTCTCTAGTACTGTATAACCTTTCATTAAGCAAAACATTCCCAAATATTAAAATCTTTATTTAGTTATTTTGTATTTTAATGTAAGGATTAACAAATATTTGAAATGGCTTTAGGGAGCATCTCAAAATTTTGCTCCAAAGCCAAGTTATTTAAATCAACTAAATTTGACAAAATTCAACAAACCTTAATCTGTATGGAAGTGTGTTAGGTCAATGAACTTTCAATTGATTGGTTTCTTCTGTACGAAAACTGGACCCTCAGTACTCAGTATTCTCCTTCATAGTTTTTTTTTTTGAGACGATCCCTTATAGTTTTAAGAATTTTAAATGAACTTCCATGTTTAACGGAAAAAAATTTGGCAAAAAATTCATGTGAATAGAACTAACTATTTGCGAAAAGTTTTTTTCCGCGAAACTTTACAATATATACTTTGAAAGAAGATCTGCTGAATTATACACAAGATTCATCTAATACACAATCTACATCAGTTTTTAAAGGCAAATCACAAGATTCATCTAATACAGGATCTACACCTGTTTTTAAAGGCGAATGAATTTGCGGACTTGAACTATCATAACTATTGGAATCAGCATCACCATCCACATCAGTATGATCAAGCTGTTCAACTTTTTCATTGCTATTATGTGGTTGAATTATATCAGCAGAGTCTAACTTAGATTCATCAGTCTGGTTTGTATTTTTATCATTCTCAGCTGGAGGTAACAATGCGCTTCCTTCTCCTGAATCTGAGTCCACTCGCACTTGAACTGGACTAACAGTTCTTTTAATTAAATTACTGTTCTCATATTCATTATTTATCTTAGTAACTTTGTTCTTCTTTTTAAGTTTCTCATCTTCACGAATTTTTGCACACTGTACTTCTATGTCACTTCGGTTTTTTAGAAATCGGCGTATGTTCATTCCAACTATAGTGCATAATAATACCAATGCAAATGCTGAGAACACACATATTATAATGATTGTCCATGTGTCATCACTTTCTTTTTTTATTTCCTCAACTAATGTATTAGAGCTATTTGTTTTACCTTCAATAAAAACTGTTCCATTTTTATTGATTCTTCTATTGGTTGCTAATTTCCCTCTATTGGTTACTAATTTAGCTCTCTGTGTTAGCCTTGTCACTTCAGTTGTAGGAAAAATCTTCACACCTGAAACCACTGTGAAACTAAAGCCTTTATCAGATGAATATTCATCACTGATAAATCTAACAAACAATTTTTCAGTGTTTACTTCAATCTTCATGCCAGGTTTATTATTGTTACAGTATTTTCCAACACTTTCATTTTTACCGGAATCGTATGTTTCTACAATAACCACATCATCAACACACAAAGTTGGATTGCGAGTGCTTTCAACGTTGAAATCATTGGTAATAATATCAATTTTATTTGTTGTAGCAGGTGAATATATAATCCAACTACATTTTAAATTATCAAAATAATTATCAGGATAATTTGGAGATTGAATTGTAACTTCTTCACCTTCAACCAGATGAATAATTTGGCTGCACTCTGAAAAGTATCGTATGTTAAAACCAACTTCATTCGAAGATGAATTTGAAACAAAATTGAGCCAAACTTTATTTGTATTCAACTTTAGAACTGGCCGTGCTTCATCTTCATTTTGCAAGCAAACTCTCTCTATTAATGGTGCATTATTAAATGGAAAATTACCATCATGGAAATCAAGATATCCATGTTCACATAAAATATAAAAAACATTGAAATCGAATGTTAAAGATGTTGTATTTAAAACCTCAATCCGCCAAAGACAATTTTGATCTATTTGAGGTGAACTCCTAGCAATAATTTCTCCAAACGAGCTGGTTAATAGTTTTCCACAAGTAAACACACATCCATAAACTTCCATTTTTAGACATGGTAACCCAAATGTTTCAGTTGGAATAAGCCTGAGATACTTCATTACTTTATGACTATCAAATTTATTAGTCTTTATCTTACCAGGTAGTAAGTTTCCTTTAAAAATTGAATTTCTTTGGTCATTATATTGATAAATTCGTTTCCATACTCTTCCATTCAAACTATACTTGAGCTTGAAGCGAGTAATACGTCCTTTTGCAACACCAACAATAGAAATAGCACCAACCGTTGCAAATTGATCAAAATCTATTTGTATATACGTTTTACGAAATAAACTTAACTTTGACTTTGAACACCAACCTGGAAAAGCATCTCCAAAACGAACTTGTCCTGGTGAGTATCCATCTAAATATCTTGAAGATGAAATCTGACTAGAGTTGATTCTATTATTTCCAATGCCAAGTGGGTTCATACAAGAACATTGTCGGAACCGGTGAGATGGCAATTCACAATCTTTCCCACCAGCAAGAGGTTTTGGATTATCGCATGTTCTGTTTCTATTCATAATAAAAAAGTTTTCCCATGGAGGATAGAAATTTTCAACATTTCTTGTATTATTGTAACAAGCAGACCAATTTTCTTGCCATGGTGACCAATTACCATCGACATTCAGTGGACTGTACTTTCGATTAATCATATTTGGCCAAACTTGACCATCCCCAAACACAATAAGTAAAGAACTTGTAAAACAAAAGGAAATAAATTGTATAACATTCATCATGGGTACTCTATTGTATACTATATTACTTTCTTGAAGTGTTAGTAGAGTTAGCACTTTATTTATGCCATAAAACTGTAAAAAGTGGTACTACAACAACAAAGTTGTGATTGTTTTTGCGTTGTGTGGAAATGGCGGACTATGAACCTCGAATGTTTTTTCTTAAATCGACTCACGGCTATTTAAAATTTTAGAGCTGGAATGGTTTCCATATGCTGCTATATTGAATATAATATAATTTTAAAATGATGAAAAGTCATGTACACATACATAGTCTTTCTTGTGATTATGGCCTCCATAAGCGCTTAAACGCAATGTGAAATTGTAAATAGGATATTTTTAATAAATGAAATGAAAATCTATACTTTTATACTAACCCTATATATTTATTATTCATTTTTAGGCATTTTCATTTTGCGGTAACTTTTTTCCTAATGGTTTAGTATTGGTTTAGTATTGAAATTCGGTGACTTTTCCTAACTTTTACTAAGGATTATTGAGGATATTTTTTTAAAAATATTTTGGTTATCTTTGCGTGGGTAACTTAATCCTGAATAGGGGGTAATTTTTTCTAAAATATAAAATATTGTTAAAACAGTCTGTTGTAGCCTATGCTCCAAACTCGATATGTCTGGCGAGAAAACGCGGCGAAGTAGACTTTTTTGTTGCGGGGAGGGTCTGCGAAACAGGCTAATTTACCGTGAATGAGGACGTCATAGCAGGGGTTCGTATAAGTGGAGAGTTAGCACTTTGGAGAGTTGGAAAAAAAGTGGAGAGTTAGAAAATATGACGTCATAAATGGAGAGTTAGAAAATATGACTGACGTCATGATTATATTTTTGACGTCATTATAAGTAACTCTCCATTTATCCGAGCTGTTAAGAAAATCATAGTCACAAGACTGTGACTATGAGAAAATGGAAAATTAGCTGTTAGTGTTCCTTAAGGTCGGCAAACGGTTGTCTAGCAACAGCGGTTATTGGTAAAAGTCGTGAAACTAACGTCCCGCAGATTCAAATTGTTGCTTAAAATTTAAAAAATACATCGTTTTGTTTTTCTAGCACAACTTTTTACAACTTAAAAAACGAGATGTGAAAAACACATAACTTTCAACACGTGCCCGCAACAGGTCATTGCGAAAAACTTACAAGCACAAACAAAGAGTAAGGTGTGAAGATT
>JAULBZ010005355.1:0-13512 GCA_032360805.1 Neoturris breviconis | reverse complement strand
AAGAAAGAAGCTTGCTCTGGTTCTGACTGCTTTAGAGGGAAGAAAGAAGCTTGTTCTGGTTCTGACTGCTTTAGAGGAAAAAGGAAAGCTTGCTCTGGTTCTGACTGCTTTAGAGGAGGGAAATAGAGAATCTTGGATTGGTTCTGCTGCTTCAGAGAGTGTGGATACGTCTAAACAGAGAGTATAAATCTTTTTATGTTATTTTACCGGTAAATTTGTATCATGGAAGATTATTTATAAATATATTTAAGTGCATAAGAAATTATAACTTTTGTTATTCTTGTCCAAATTTGTGATTTGTTAAGAAAATCCAAGGAAAATGAGAGCTCACTTACGGTCGAATTCTACTAGGCTAATAAAATTGCTGCGAAAACGTCATGTGGCGCCAACTTCTACCAATAGAATATGTTCGTTAGGATTTTGCAACAAAATGTTCGCCTTGTCAACCCTTAGGCAAGACATGGAAATAATTAAATTTACATGGGAACCAGATAAAGTTACATCTTTGTAGTTCTAACTCTCAGCTGAATTGAAAAAAGGTTTAAATTACAAGAGTTTCTACAAAAAATTATTAAGTGTATTTTTGGTCATGGAACATAATATATCTTTATCTGAAGAAAACCTTATGTAAACTCTCACTTGGAATGATTAAGACATATTTCCTGAAATTAAAAGACACTACGAGCGCTCACATAAATATTTGAGAGAAGGTAAAATTCGAGTAAAAACTCCGAATTTCCACTTAAATAAAAAACCTTAAATTTTAGGTACTGGGTACTAGGCTGCTAGAAACAGTAGAATTTGTCGAGGTAGCAAAAAGCTAAGATGGGTAAGCTTCTAAGTCTTAAGTCTACTCGGATAAATCTCTGAGATAAATCTCTAGGGACTTCTAGTGGTGTTTATTGCTTGTTGAAATTCGTAATAGTCTTATAATTTATGTGTTATTGTGAAAAGTGTTAAGTTCGCCTACACTACATTTTTATAAGAATAAATTCTCGTCAGCCTTGTTGTTCTTATATTTTTTTCAATTTGAGTCTCAAATATTCTCAAGATGTTCTTGATTACCAAATAGAACGCATCAAATAAGTTTAAGCCTGTATTGAGCAAAGACACAACCGAAAAAAGTGAGTCTCATTGTCTCGAACAAAACATAACCAACCAATAAGAACCATACATATTATTTACCCGCTTGTTCTTAAAGATTTTAAGAATTTTAGCCTAAAATGTTCTTAGCATGTTCGTAACTTTTGGCCAAATTTCAGCTAGGCTAATATTCTTATATAAACGTTGTTCTTATAAAAAAATCTTAATGTAAATCTTACTGTAAACCTTTTACACAAGATCAGTTAAAAAAATAGCCAAATTTTACAAAAAGTTTGAACGAAAAGACCCAAGAAATTCGAAATTCTTTCAAATTATCAAAAGTTAGAATTAAACAAATGAATTTATAAGTTCGAATTACAGATAAATTACCTACGGAAGCGTATTAGCGTCAACATGTTTTAATTTTCGTGACATAAAATGTCGCGAAAATAAAAAGTTTATATTTTGGTGGCATCCCCTAGTTCCCCGGCAGAGGAAAGACAAAGGATAGGCAAACACAGGCAGAGGCAAGTGGGCAAAGGAAAGGCAGCAGAACCAATCAAGGCACCAGACTAGGACTACACGGCGTATTCCAAAACCACCGACCGCCGACCAGCAACCGACCACCGACCAACTGACCAGTGTTAAATCGACCACCGACCAACCGACCACCAACCAGAAAAAAATTAAAGTAGCCTTTCCGAGTTTTTTTTTCTAAAATATATTTTTTTTGATCAAAATTTATTCCCGGCTCCTTGTTCCCGAATGTTTTACACGTTTCAAGTTAGAAAAATGAGTGATAATTTTGAATGGGGAAATCCACCGTTCCACCTTCTTTGACCACCGTTTGTGCCCACCTCCTAAGAACCACCGTCTGAAGTAATATTTTAGAGCAGATCTTTTTTTTAATTAATATTTATATATTTGGCAGACCAAAAAAATATTATTTTTGAGGCAATGCTACAACCAGCGACATTAACACGAAACTCACGAGCGGCTTCGAAGGATATCGGAAAAGAATAAAATCTTACTATATGGGATTATTTATACATTTAATACTAGATGACAGGCAGGCTAGACACTGTGACTCAAAAGCGTGTTGGATGAATATTTGACTGGTAGTCTAGTATTTTCGACAATGGACTATTTTTTTCATGAGACGAACCCTGGGTTCTACTGGTGGCATTAGCGCAATTCCTGTTTTTTAGGACAGGCGTAAAAGAGAAAAAACCGTACGAGACTGTATTCATCATATGCTTTACGTTGTGATGTTGTGTCGGTGATGGACGTACATCTACTTTGGTTAGTCTGGCCTACGCATTGTTTATTTTCAAAATGCGGTTTTGTTTCACCTTCACTTATTCAGGGTTGAAACAAAATGGAACAGGAAACCATGAAAAAGGAAAGTGTAATTACGAACTCAAGAAAAACTTATTTCCTTATTATAGTTAAGATGACATCGACATCTTACTTCGTATCATGCTATGATATAGAAACCAGTCTTGATGAAACGAGTATAGCGTGCTAAAATAAAATTTCTGGTCCGTAATCCGATCAAAATAAAGCCATTGTTTGCAAAGATTATATGGAACATAAAACAGCAGAATTGTGTTTGATACTTTTATTCGATGTTTGTCCCTTTGCAAGGAAGGTTAGCTACGCATGTGAGTGTTTAGAATTAATAATTTGTAAAGTAAAAAGTAAGAACAAAAGTAATGATTAATAGCAGGCAGGTAAGTCAACATATGGCTGCCAGGGAGTCAAAAAGACGTCAAGCGATAAAATATAAAGATAAACCAACAGCGAGTATTACGAGTTTGAGAAAATCACTATGACGTCATTACATAGCCGACATTATGCCAAATTTATCAAGATGTCACAAGCTGCCAAATGACCAAGTGTCGTAACCATACCTTAAACCTAAACTTAATCATGCCATAAATAAACCTAAATGATGTCATAAAAACCTAAAACTACACCATAACCATAGTTATAACCACGTAACGGTATCAAACCATAACATAAACCTATTGATCTAATCCAAAACCAACTCCAAATTAGAAGCATGCAAACCTAAATCATAACCAAACCATTAGACAGGGAATATTTTAGAAAGAATTGCCGAACAGGGTGATTTTTTAACTGAAATGCGTTCCAAACATACGAAGGATAAAAATTCCAAGATGGTCCTCTCGCGATTTTGGTCCATTGTCACGTGAGCGATGATGTCATAAATCACGGTCAAGAAAAAATGAAGTCACAATTTTTACCTGTTGTTGGTGTCGATCGAAAGGTATTTTAAAATGGAGTCTGTGAACCATGATCAATAGCTCAAGGCTGCCTTTTTTAAAACTGTAAGTTTTACCATATTTTACCATAGTTTTACCATATACACGTTATTAAGTGGAACGTGTAGAGAACTTTAAACAAGATCTTGTAAATTATTTTCATTATCTTTATTATCATCATAAATCAACACCTTGTCAACACGCAACGACGTCTAAGAATGTCAATCTGACGCCTTGACGTCAAAATGACGTCTTTATATAGACTAGAGGTATAGAACTTGAAATAAGACTAAGTAACACCAGAGATATCATTAAAACATTTGGACGGACCGTTGTATATATTTTAATTAAAAAAAAAAAAAAAAAATCAGCAATGCAATCAGCAAATTATTTTGCCGGAATACGCCGGAATACGCCGGACTACACAGACAGAGGAAAGATCTCCGACAGGAAAGGCAAGTGGGAAAAGGAAAGGCAACACAACAGATCTCTAGGAACCAGACAAGAACCACAAACCGGCAAAAGAAAGGCGAGAGACAATTGGGAAGGACCGTTTGACAGAGCTAGACGATAGATTTAATAAAAAATAATTTTACCTTCTACAAATAGAAGTGGCTTTTCATTCTCATTAAATCTTAGTCAATTGTCTACAACCGTTTCATAAATGCAGCTATCAAATCAGTTAGAATTTAGAATCCAACCAAACTCCAACTACTTGATGAAAAGAACAAAATAGTTGGAGTTTTGCACCACGTTGATTGACGATTGGTTAAAAAGAACAGGCTATTAGCTAATATGCATGTAAATGCAATTTTATGTAGCAATAAGAATCGAGAAATAGAAGGCTTATAGTTTTAATTTCTTAATTTCTTTTGGTTGTTCTCTTTAATGAAAATCCATGATTTGGAACTATATTCACCCTCCACCACATGTAAGAAAGTAAAAAAAAATATCGTTAGCATAGGTTATTTATTTATTATTTTATAACTTTTTTGCATCACAGCACAGACTTCGACAATATTTACAACACCGTACAAGATATACGAAATATACAAACATTTTTGGGGGGTATTTTTGGGGGGTACTCAGCAGTATCAAATAAACGGAGACGGAACGCTTATTAATTTTTGGAAATCTCCCCCCTCCGCTAATATTCGACCCCACCCCCACTCCCATTTATTAACTCTTAGAAAATCAACAACAGCACAAAACGATAATAGAGTATCATTGTTATCATATTTATTTCGTTACTATAGACATTCCCCTCGGCCTCGCTTAGTAAATTTGAAAGAATTTCTAACCTCCTTGTTTATTCGATACTGTAGAGTATCACTTAATATTAAAAATCAAACGTTTTACTTTTATAGTATGACAAAATTCAAGGTACCAATAACAAACTGTACATACGCACATATACTATATATAAATTTATTTCCTCTTAAAGATTAGTACTATATATGGTTAATAGTCATGGTGACTAACTGGTAGATTGTTCACAGAAACATTTGCTCATTTCTAAAGTTTTTGTTAGGTTTATTTGTTCAGAGTCCGCAGTAAAGACGCTGGAAAACTGAGAATAGTAAACCCTTGCTTTAACGAACATGGCTTGTTACCCCTGTTATATCGAGCAAGTATCCTCAGTCGCCCCAACCTATTATATCGAACTGTACGCGGCGAAAATGTATTTGCAAATAACTAAGTTATTTGAAAGAATCCTTCAAGTAGTAAGCATACCAAGCCTGAGTTCCAGTCCCTAACTACGAAATTTTATGAAGTTTTTCGGGGAGAATATTGATGGTTATTGTTTAGAAAAAGATCTCTCTGTGGTCACCGTAGGTCGAAATTCTTGAGTTTAGAATAAAAATGCTGATGTCAGCAAAATATTGACCCTGAAATTACTGCGAACTTTGAACGAGTTTTTTCCCACTTGGTTCAGTCTTTCTTTATAAACGTTTGACGTTGTTCTGCATCTCTTTACTGCGGACCGTAGAACAAGATTTTGCTCACTGGGATAAAATGAACAAGTGCTTAAAATGGGTAGTAGCCCTGCTAACGGACTTGTCTGAGCCCTATGAGTTTAACCCCTATTAATGCTGGAGGGGGGGGGATGCGTTATCATTTTTCTACTTGCTTAGTATACGATTTGGACAAAGGGCGTTAACAGTCCGAACTAAGCCATAATTTTGGGTGGTAAAAAATTCAAAATTTATTTCACGCATAATTTGCCTAATTTATGTAATTTTAAGAAGAAAAAAAAATCGTCAAAATCTTTTTGGGTTCAAAAATTTGACGTCATCGAAATAATGACGTAATAAAAGAAAAAGAGGTTTTTTTAAACTAACATAAATATGCTACCCATGGTACCCCAGCATAAATAGGCTTAAAAGAGCCTATAAAGTAAAATAGGAAGGACTTAGGGCAAAATGTTTCATCTGTTATAAAGATAGATAAAGATACAGCTATACACGAGTAAAAACCATCGTTTGAAGAAATGTTTGGTCAGCAAAATGTTCGTTACAATACCATAATACATTTTCGCCGTGTACGGTTCGAAGTAATAGGTTGGTGGTTCGTTAAAAGTCCTGCATTAGTAGTTTCTGAAAAGAATAGGAAACTCTCCAGGCTAAATAAGGGCATACAAAAGGCCCAGGTCAAATTAAAGGTTAAAGCGGGCACGTTTTTTGCGTAAAGTGTTCACTTTATAGAGGTTCCACTAAAATATCATCCATATACGGTCTAACATAGCGCTTATAAATTTTCGGGATTATAAAGAGGGGAGCCTTTATTGGAGAGGGACGCTTAATATAGAGTGGTCCTTTTTTGTTTACTTAGTTTTTCTACCTAATTCGCAACAGTTAATTTCGCCAAAAATAAATTTGATCGTCTTACACAGGTGTAACTCCCTACTTGATATTGGTAGCGAAAATATAAGTCAAATAAGCCCCGGGGGACTGGGACTTATTAGAATAGATTGAAGAGAGGCGCTTATCAGAGTGTTTACTATACTTGTCCTATATAAAATCTCCTTGAAAAATATAAAAATAATTAAAATATCGTAAAAATATGTCAAATATAAATTAAAGGACACCTCCTGCCTATACGGACATCAATCGTTAACATTCGATAATATCCGTCAAACATTTTTGTTTTTGTACGAAGTTATTTCACCAAAGTTATCAGTACAACTATTCATATCTGTCAATCATAAACAAAAATAAGCCCCTGAATTCCAACAAAACCCCAGGTATTTAGATAGATATTTAATGTTTTAACTCTTTTCCTCTCTGTTGTGCCTTGGGGATATTCAGAATATTATCGTATAAATTCTCCTTTAATACTTATGTTTACGGGGGTTAGATTACCAAAATATAATTTCTAATACGTTTGTTAATTTTACCCCCTGAAAAGAAGAAAAATAAGTAAAGAATGACTATCAAAATGTTGCAAATACGGGTGACGGGCAGGAAAACGAAATCTATGTTATCAAAATGCAGCTGAAAAAAATGTAATAGCTGCTATCACTAGTTATCATGATAATATGAAATAAGACAAAATCTTGTACAGTTAAACTCGTGTGAAAAAAGGTTCGAATTACAAAATCTTCGAATTTTGAATTTACAAGAATATATATGAACTGTTTATGATAGAAAAAAGGTTCGAATTATGAAGTACTGCTCGACGTTATGGGACCCTTCTCGTGTTGGTGAAATCCAACAATTGAAATAATGCAAAATATTAGAACTATGTATTAGATATATCATTATTATTATCATTTTATTTTACATGGGTAAAGATACAGTAGTCAAACTATAAAGTTAACTATTTGCACCCGTAAAACTACAGATATATCGTAAATTAAAAAATAAAAATAACAAACTTTTTACTATATAATATAAGTAATTCTGCTACATATTCCTATATTGTTTTAACATGAATTGATATAACCTAATCCCTGAACGTATTCTTCACACAGTCTACAAGGGCAGTTATTTGTTGTCCATTTTTTTATGTCAGACTTAAAACTACTTAATGAAGGTAATTTTTTCAGTTTATCTGAAACAATGTTCCATATTAATGGTCCCAAATGCCTTAGCGAATCATCTCCTTTGAGAACTGTATTCAATTGGGGTACACAAAAATCATTTTGCAAGCGAAGTTCAGGACCATAGTATTTCTTACCTCGAAAAATCTCATTCTTTAAAACGGGGTTAAGCCATTTTTAAATTTATATAATTCTATTGCCATAGATTTGATGTTTCGATGGTGTATGATTACTGCATTGTCCTTTTGTAGCAACTCATCGGAAGTAGAGAAGTCATTCTTATAAACAATTGGAAGTGCTCTTTTATGGAGATGATTAATTTTACTATTTAAATTTCTATCATGAAACATCCAAGTTAATGGACAATATGCGAATTGTGAATCTATAAATGCATTAAACAAAACTTTGCGTTTATCAAGAAACATTAACCTACTAAGTCTACCTAGTGACGCAAGTTTTCTTCCTGCTTTATTACAAATATTTGTCACATGCAAATTAAATTTAAGATCCTTATCAATTGTTACACCTAATAACTTTTCATGAGAACTTTCCCAGATTTTAGACTCAGTCACCAATCATAGCCCAGTGAGACTGATACTTAAATCCGGAAATTAAGAGATGACACTTGTCACCATTTAACTTCATGTGATTGTTTTCATACCATTCTATAGCTAGAAGAGAGTCGTGATCTAATCTTTGTATGAGTGATTCTAAATTTTGATCACAAGCATGAAATTACATACATCTGTCTGTTCATTACAGACCCATAAGTTGATGGAGCTTTTAGTTTATCATATATTGTTCCAAATCTAGAAGAAGATGGGTCAGGAATAATAGCTTTTATTAGACGTGGGAGATTATGTTTTATTCCAGCAACTGGAAACATCCCATATAGTAATAATCGACATCCATCGATTAACATACATGGTGCCAAATTATTCAAAATTATCCCAAAGGAATTACGGAATTTAAAAAACTGTAGTGTGGATTCTTTCAAGATGAAGGTAGATAATTTGGTAGACATAAAGATGTAACTGATGCTTCATATGATAATGCAAGAACAAAAAGTGTCAGAAGAGGCAACCATCCATGGACACCAAATTCGAATTATAGCATACAGGTTCGAATAGAGAGTTAAAACTGTACTCACAAAATATATATGAAAGTCATATAGTTTTAATCTGTTAAGGCCTGTCAAACACAACATTTCATCAATATTTGATTCTTTTTTGACACAAAATTGATTTGAAGCTATGTCTGTTTGATGAAATGTTTGGACTGGTTTTCTCAGGCCAATTCGAATCATAATGTAAACATAGCCGTGGTGACACAAAATATAAGACACTGCTATTTGATAAATACACACTTCAGTAAGAACACAACATCGAACTTTGATAGTTTCAACGACATCGTATTCTTACTCATAAGACATAAAAAAATCAGAAAATAACTCAATAAAATTTGGCGACTCTGCTGGGGGTCAACAACATTATCGCTTATAAGCTATCAGTCATTTCTCTTTAAATATTCAATCCAAGATGAAAGATATGAGGATTCAACCAAATGGAAAGTTAACTTTACTTTAATGAAGTTCGGTTATACAAAATCTTTCTGTTATCAAAAGTTCAACGATGACAATGACGTGTATAAATAAGTATCCAACGGTGATAACAGAGTTCGTTTAATCGGTTGATGTCATCCTGAAACAAAAAAGGAAATAAATTATCATCATCCGAAGTAATAAGTAATAATTTCACAAACAGGATCTCGCTAGTTTATCGAGCGAAAACAATAAACAGGACCTCGCTAGTTTTAAATTTGATAAAAACAGTCGATAACTAACATCCATAAACATCTTTCTTTCAATTGAAAATCTTATTAGTTTCAATCGATAAACACCTTTCTCAATATCCTATCCTCAAACAATCACATCTTTCAATTGAAAACTATCTATCATCTATCTTCCTATCCTCATTAGTCATTTATTTTATTAGTTTCAATCGATAAACATTGATCTATCTTATTCTTAACATTGTTTGAAAATAAATAATTAGATATTACTTACTTCTTATAATCTGTAATTAAACGTTGTATTTCTTCTTTATTAAGTTTTTTGTTGCGAAAACGAGTACGAGTACCAGCCGCATCGAATTCTGTTAATCTTTCATCTTCATCTTTAACATCTACATCTACATTATGTTCTAATAGTAGTCGAACGCATTCGGTGTTACCATTCGCTGATGCCCACCACAAAGGTGTACGATCGGCATGATCACGTTTATTAAAAACCTTACCATCATCACATAACTTGAGCAATAATGATAAGATTTTATCATATCCATACATAGCAGACCAAGTCATTGCGTTCTGTTGATGCTTGTTACATAATGAGATATCAGCACCATGAGTGGTGAATAGTTTCACCATTGATAAGCCGTTAATCCTTACTGCATGTATCAATGGTGTATATCCAAAAAGATCACTCCTCATGGTGTTCATAAGAGTATGATCGACACGTAATATTTCTGTCATTGTTTTGATATCGCCATCTTTGATCACACGAAAGATATCTGAAATAAATAAAATAATGAATGATAAAAAACGAAGAAAATAAATAGAAAAGTAATTGTATAAACTGTTCAAATGAATAAAAACCTGATTGTATACAAGATTATCGAAGTACATAATGAACGGTTACAATCTATGTTTTAGTAATTAGTGATAAGAATTATAACTTTTAAATGTCGAACTGATGAATGAATCAAACTGACAAAACTTAAACTTTCGGTGGAGACCAATTAGGTGATCGAATGAATTAAATACTACATTAACAGAAGAAAAACATTGAACGGAGAATAAAGATAATCGTACGTTGTAACAAGATAGAGATAATAACTTTTATATTCATCAAAGATAAAAAAATGTGTCAAGGGTGACAATAACATAACTTGTTTGTTCTTATTTCCTTATATATAGGTAGTTTGATAAATACATTTGCTCCTATGTATGGTATGTTATGGTATGTTAAGAAGAAGAAAAAGGTTCATTTATCGTTCACTGCGCATGAAAATCAATGAGAATGATTGAACATTGTTTCGAGTCGTTTTAAAGATAAGTTATTTAGTAAAAGCAGCCTGAATTAAGAAAAATTAGATATTAAAAATACAGCGATGTTTGATGTATAAAACAAATTTAAAAATAAAAAACTATGAAGATACGTTCAGTTGTTCGTGAAAGGACATCATCTCTAAGACATATATTAACTCCCGGTGAACCCTGTACATACGTCGGATCAACGTCATTTCGACGTTATCCGACGTCGTGTAGCTGCAGAGTTACAACATAGCAAAATCACAAAAGTTTCAGTTTAAGTAACACATTAAATCTACACTTGCATTCTTACCATTCTTATCAAACACGACCTTACTTGACGATTTTTTTACTTTGAATGAGTACGTGCTGAGAAAAAATACAGTTTCCACATTGTTCTATTTAGTCGCGCGGGAAACGCGGTCCGCGCAACCAAACTCACTTAAGTGGAAATCCGTCTTTACATCTGCGAAATAGAGTGTGTTGATGAGATAACATGCAGTAAAAATTGCTGCTTTCTTATTAAAAACTTCCTAAAAGAGATTCTACTTTAACCCTCTTTCTACTGGGCTTTTTAGGGCTCTGGAAATCCACAAATTTTGATGGAACCACGCTGTAGTGTTGGAACTTTACCAGAAAAAGATTAAGTCAACACATAATAAACATTCAGAACAACTTATTTTGATAACATTATTACTTAACAAGGCAAATCAGGTAGAGGAAAAAAATTAGATAATTATTTTTTGGTTAAAATAAATTTGTCAGAACGTTTTTCAAGAAAATATAAGAAGAACATCTTTTTAACACCTGTCAAAGAATTGGCTGCTAAGGTAAAAATATTCATCCCAAGCACAGGCGGCCGGCTCCTTGTCAGAAATAAACGAGAAAACAGTAATCGAGTTTAATTCAAGCTATTATTTTTTAGCCTGATCTACAGACAATGATCGATCCTCTCTCTTAGTCTGTTTACTTCTGCAGCGGGAAATATATCGTAATACATTGACATCAGAATTCATTAACACGATATGCGTTAATGTATGATAATTTATTTATTATTGATTTATTTATTTAAAATATGCTTGATTCGACTCTTCATGGCGGCATAATTAATAATGGGACCAAAGCTACCGTGAAAAATAAATAATTATTTTCTGGTCGCATAAAATTGTCATACATTACCGCATTTCCTGTTAATAATTCTGACGTCATTGTATTACGATATTTTTCCCGCTTTTTGAATTTAGCCTGCTAACGACTATAAACTAGTCTATGTCCCTAGCTATTAAAGTGATCCTAGACGAATAGGATAGGAAAACATTTTATTCGTATAAGCCATTCATTTAGAAGTTATGAAAACAAGTATGGCAGGGGAAGGGGCACAATATGACCTCCCTCTAGTAGAAATAGGGTTAAAAAATTTGTCACGTCCTCTAATGGTTGCGGTATTTCATGTGTCCACAGGGACTTTTACATGCCCCAATCTGATATCGCGACCTATGAACAGACGTTATGTTTCAGTGTTTAAAAGTTCCAGGAATTTCTGGACTACATCGCGAACGCACGGATGTTCAAACGAATTCTGACGAAAAAATAAAGTTATCGAGACTCATACGAATATTTTCATTAGACGGTCCATATCGAAGTCGTTATTCGTTAACTGAATTAATGTCACGTGACGACATAGATAGACATAGACATTTATATCTCAAACGAACAATAAAATTAAACCTCGGTTAGATGGGCAATACGTGACCAGAGGTTTAATTTGATTGGTTGGTTAAATTACTCATCTCGTTGGCTATGACAGAACAAATAAAGTGAAAGTAAAGTTATTAAACTTGCAAAACACAAGTGAAGATAGTGTGATGAAATTGATAGTATTTTAACATTGCTTGATTTGCTCAATTTGTCTTATTTTTTCTTGGTGAAAATTACGGTATCGAAATCATCCATACAAGCCTGTCTGGAACAAACGATAGACTGTATTATTTTGTTAGAAGAAAATAAAGTTAAATTTCTCTAAATGCAACAACCAAGAGTAACTTATTTCCAATTTGCAGACTAGCAGATCAGTACACCAATTTTTAGCCTCGAACGCAAATGTCAATTAACGCTGATTTGAAAATACGCTTACAAAAAATTCAGATTAAAACGATTCTGGTTTGAGTTTTACTTTGCTGTCGGTTGTTAGTTGGTAAGTGGATCATGATCACTGGAATTAAAAAATATATTGCAGTTTTGTGGGCGAAAAAGAAGGGTAGGGAAGAAATGATTCGATACTCCAGAGTAGGCTATCAACTAATGATTATTATGTTAACTTGAAAGTGACATTTTTCTAACATGTTTAATGGCTGTTTCTTTTTCTTTATGTTTCTTAATTTATGAGTGAAGATGAGTAAAGATATAAAAAATAATTTGATCACGAAATACATGGTCAGACATTACAAGTAAGTGAACTGAAAAACTGCGGAAGATAGAAAGATAAGTTGCAAATGAGCTGACGATTCAGGCTAAAGTAGACTTTAACAATTAGTATTAAATCTGACCTTCACGTGTGTACTTTTTACCATTTATAATACGTTCATTAGGATTTGAATCATGCTCCAAACTAAAAATAGAATAAAACGGATACCTTCTTTGTAATCTAAATTTACCTTGGTACTCTGTAGCTACATTTTAATCATATGGACTAGCTTTGATAAAGCCTCCTTTTAGTTTCCTTGGGAAGATTGAACAAAATATACTGTTACATTTCTAAATATAAATTATCGTGCAGGTAGAAAAAGAAATACATCCACTAATATTTAGTAATCAAGGAATGGTGAGTAGTAAAAATAATATCTAACTAAAAAGTTAGCACAAAGGAGAATGATTTAATTACCTTATTGGAAATGTAATATTTGCAGGTTCTGACTCTAAATCTCCAACATCGCTCAGTGCTCTTATTTCCAGGTTATATGTACAATTTTCTTCTACTTCAAGTTCACATTCAGGAACATTAACATTAAA
>JAULBZ010005354.1:0-13513 GCA_032360805.1 Neoturris breviconis | reverse complement strand
TAACGGGGGTTGACTTAATGTAAATAGTAAACCCTGATACCGTTTTTTAGATTAATTTATGCTGAACACGATGGCGTGGTGTGGTGTGAGTATAAACCTAAGAAGTTCTAATTCTGAAATTTCAAGCAAATATGCAGTTAGGAAAATTTCTTCTTCAAAACAAAAACGAAAAGAAAAGCCGTTGCTTCTTCATATTTATCTTATTATATGATATTTTAAAGACCACACGAACTCAGACTCTATCATGTCACCCAAGATTGAAAAAAGGTGGAAGAACTTTAAACAATACCATTTTTTCAATTTTTTTCAAAGCTATCTCCAAAATTCGTTACCAAAAGCAGCTTTAAAAAAGTAAAATTCAATAATTTTGAGAAAAATTAATCTATAATGAAGAGTGTTAAGTCAATGAGCTGGTAACGAATTTTGGAGATGGTTCCTTACCTCTCATCAAAAGCATGGTTTACAAGCGAGCATATTTTGCTTACATTCCAGAATGAGCACGTTTTTGGTTTAAATTATTCATATGGCCTTTGTGCTTGTTTTGTTTTATTTTCTAGATAATAGCTGTAAATGAGTTATGGAACGGTCTGTTACTCGATAAGATTCCTTTAGCTGGAACATTCCGCACTAAAAGCCGAAGAATACATTTCACCGGTCTAAACACGACACCAGCGCTTCTTGTCTGTTTGATTTACTCGATTGTAATCAAAAAGAGAGAAGCGCGCGGTGACGAGATTGTCAACGACAGAGTATGTTTAGTATATACTTGCATTTGAATGAAAGAATAATCCATCTCCAGCCTCCATTTTCACATGAATATATCCAAACCTATTGAGTAAATGGTGTACGCGTTCATCATCTGCAGTGATCTGATTGTTGACTTTATTGTGTTCAATTCTTCCAACTTTATGTGAACCTGGTATCACCTGTAATATAAAATAGAATGAAAGACTAGGACTAGAAATAAGCGTTGACGGCATATTGTCATATACACGTTCTGTGTATTGCTATATACGCGTTTTATGTTTTATTATTTATGTTGATTCATACCAGTTTTATTTGTGTTAATTAACGCTATTTAGTCTTTGCGCAGATCGGGTTGGTGAAATAAGAAATTGTCTTGTTGATTATAACAATATGAATATTCTAAGATAAACGTTTGTTATATAAAGAGCTGATCCACTATGGTATTGCGCAATCTATAAAATTACATGCGTCAGCAGTTGAGTGGTTGTGGAATTAGATAATTTTTCGACGATGCAAAAATATAGATAGATATAACAAATGTTTATCTTTAAGATGCGCTACAAAGAGAAAGAGCATAAAAGCAGTCTTAACTCTATCAGGCCTAGGCTTTTTTGGGCTGCTAGAGCCTAGCGGGGGAGCACTTTTGATGCAACCATGCTGTAGTGTTAAAACTTTTTAGAATGTTAGGTCACGCATAATTCACATTGTAACGTGTTATTTTCGTAATAGCGCCATCACTTATGATGACGTCATCATGACAATACAGGTTAAAAGGTGAAAATATTTTTGGTCAAAATAATTTTGTCTGAATGTTTTTCCAACAAAAGCAAACAAAAAAAAATCTTTACTGTAGTACTTCGCATTCATTTATTAGAATTTAAATAGGAAACAAAATCTATTGAATCCAACATAATCTCATAATTACCAGTTAAATGATATCAAACATCAAAATCTATTAAATCCAACATAATCTCCATATAATTTCCATTTAAATGTTACCAAGCATGACATAGTTAATAACCTGTCTATAATTGGGTTACATGACTGCCCACCTGTTATGTGAATTAATTATTATGCTAATGAACTAATTAAGATTGTTGTTTACAAATCTACCCTAGATGTATTATGAAACAATAACCCAATAAAGCCCATCCCTTCCATCCCATCAGTAACGAAAATGGCTAAACTTGACATCTTTTTAGTCCCATTTAATGCCCATTAGATTGCTAGGAAAAATTTCAAGATATTAAGCCAAATGTCAATAATTTGTTAATTATAGGAAGTTAATTCATGATGGTTAATTATAGGATTAATGCGAGTTAATGAACATGAGTACCGAATTAAATTTATCTATCGATTAGTTGTCTATTTCACCGCATCAATTTATATTTAAATATATCACTCTTGGTACCTAGATAAAGGTGATATTGTAAAAGTAATTTTCATATGTAAAACTTAGTCGCACTCTCAAATGAAACACCATATTAAACAAAACTAAAATGAATTTCAACCATTGCAAGTTTTTCTACAAATTCCCTTTGGCGTAGATACGAACTTACTTTTAAGCAACCATTATTTTGATCCACATGATCTAACGGTAACCACATTGTTGCCATATCAGAGGTTAAGCAACCATTTTTATACCAGTAACCATAATCTTGATGCCAGTTAAAACCACCTCCTCCATTAGGATCTTTCAACGCTAGTTTTGAATGGTAATGATATACCTCGTCACCTGAAATAAATATATGTACATGTAAACAATGTTCTTTATAAATAAGTATAAGTATATGTAAACAGTGTTCTTTGTAAATAAATATGTTTACATGTAAACAATGTTCTTCATAAATAAATATATGTGCATGTAAACAATGTTCGTTGTAAATAAATATATGTGCATGTAAACAATGTTCTTTATAAATAAATATATGTGCATGCAAACAATGTTCTTTGTAAATAAATATATCTGAATGCAAACAATGTTCTTTATAAATAAATATATGTACATGTAAACAATGTTCGTTGTAAATAAATATATGTACATGTGAACAGTGTTCTTTATAAATAAATATATGTACATGTAAACAATGTTCTTTATAAATAAATAAATGTGCATGTAAACAATGTTCGTTGTAAATAAATATATGTACATGTAAACAATGTTCTTTATAAATAAATATATGTACATGTAAACAATATAAATAAAGGACCTTTATACCCTTATTTTTTGCGCCATTTTATTTTCAATCCTCCTTTTTTACGCAGCAAAGTTTTTGCGTGCCTTCAATTTTGGCAGCGCCCACCAAGGATGTAAATTATACACGTCTTTAATTATCGCAGTACCCACTAATGATGTAAATTATGCACGGATTGGAATTTGAGAAATAATCTCAGAAAGATAACGAATTGAGTGATTTATATCAGCAAAATTTGAAAGAGAAAACTGTTCTTCAAAATCTTTCTTCTCAATTCTCTCTCTTTAGATTTCGCGCATCATTTCATTAAAGGTATCAATGTTGTTTATAAGAATTATCTTTAAAACGTCAGACAATGTCACAATAAGAAACCACTTAATTGAAAAAGTTGATTTTAAGATGATCTATTAGGGAACTTCTTACCCCTGGTTTCTATTTGATCTTTTAAATCCCTACGTAGATGCATATAATTAAACCACCATACGTATCGTTCAAATCCATGAGGCGAATCACTTCGTACGAAAGCCAAAATTTCCACCAACGGAATGGTTTCTTCTGGCTTTTAAAGAAAACGCGTTTAGCCTAGTTTAGTTAGCCTAAGTTCCAGTCCCAAACTACAGCAAGTAGTAGTAACAAGTACTAGTACTGGAGCTCAGGCTAAGTGTAGTGGAAATCCACCAATAGTACTTTCTAAAGCGAAGTGTTCAATTGAAACCAGGAAGTATCTGTTTTCAAGAAGTTTTCGCTAATTGAGAGGTTTGATTGCAATATACAATACCTAATAATGCTTCCAATGGATTCACTACTTTCTCACATCGCGTACATGCTCCTATCAATCCATTATCACAATTATTCCACAGAAGAAACTTTAATGCATATCCATCTTCGTCAAGACGAGGCTGTAGTTTACTCTAACATGGAAAACAGATGGTTAACAATCAAATCATAATAAAGAAGAGTACAGAATAAATACTGGATAGAGAAGAGTGTAGAAATAATACTGGATTGGCATCACTGAAATGGTTAAGTTTACTTTTAGAAATTTATTCCGTTCTTTACTCGCGTAATAACTCGCCTATTTGAAATTTAATGTTTGTTCTATCATTTATACTACAGACTTTGAGCAGATGTTTGCCCATTGGGATTTTTATTATGTTACGCTGTTCTGAGCTTTTTGATTACCTGCCGGGGTAGAAAAAGCAGAATCTACAATTTAAATCTAAATTCAACCAGTCACAAAGATGTCTTGACAAACAGGTGATTGTTCCTGAATATCTACGAACAATATTTAATCTTACTTGAATGTTTGGATCTTTAGAACATTTTTCAAGCGACTGTATGGTATCTTTAGAAAATAAGTCTTTGACAATGAACATGCCATATTTTTCCCACGAATCTTTTACGGCTTGACTAGCTTCGAAATTTCCATTATCATCCAAATGAAATGTAATTGCTTCCCAAGGAAAGTTGATGAGTTCTTGTTCTGGTTTTGCTGATGATATTCGCGCCATGTGTAGTTTAACAAATCAATTATTACCTGCAAAATGTATATAATAAAATAGGTTAGATCCTTAGCCACTAAAATTTAATTTACAATGTGTGACGTGTCAATTGGATGTGTTTTTTGGCTTTCAAACAGACATTTTCGCCTAGTGAAAATCAACTTTTACGCTGTTAGGTACATCCGGACTTTTTCGACTCTTGTATGTCCGAGGGGGGGGGGGGCATTATGTTCCCTGTACGCCCAAAAATGGTGACCAAACCACAAACGATGACCCGACCACAAATGATAACCAGACCACAAATGCTGACAAGCATACCATCTAACCAATGATGTGTGAACCCGTATTATTCTAGTCTTCTAGCACACCATCTAACCTATGATGTGTGAACCTATATTATTCTAGTCTTCAAGCACACTATCTAACCTTTGATGTGTGAACCCGTATTATTCTAGTCTTCAAGCATACCATTTAACCTTTGATGCGTAAGCCCATAGTATTCTAGTCTTCTAGCATACCATCTAACCTTTGATGTGTAAACCTATATTATTCTAGTCTGCTAGCATACTATCTCAAGGAAGTTAAAATTGGGTATAAAAAGGCCGCTAAATCTCTTGCCTCACGTTTTCTCCGTATCCACGTGCCTGGCGGACTTGTGTGCCCTACATGCCTTCGTGCTCTACGTGTCCGCGTGCCCTACATACCTTCGTGCTCTACGTGCCTTCGTGCTCTACGTACCTTCGTGCTTTGTATGCTTTCTGAGTATAGTTTTTAACAGATTATGCTCACAAAACACTCCTCCGCAAGTAATATCTGGCAGTTATATTCAGATTTGGTATTTAACAATAACAAACCCAATCGCATTTCCTGTGCTTTCAAAACATATCTGTAGTATTTGTATATCCCGATAGGAGGAATAGAAAATAAGAAGAAGCGGTCGTTCTTCCCTGTTCTTCCTATAAAAAGCCCTGAGATCGAGTTTGGAGAAAACAGTAAGCAGTAAATTCTCTGAAGCATGATATTTCCTTAACAACATATTGAGTATATACAATAATCCACCCTATGTATCGTGCTCCACCAAAAGCAATGGTGAATATAATAATCTAAAATAATGAAAAGACTTAAGTTAGAAAAATATCAGCGTGCGCATAATCGATCTTTGTTCAAGGTTCAATAAAAATAAAACTTTTATAGTTGCTATTTTCTTGACTAATGAGTATTTCTAAAGTTTGGAAAATTAGGCTACAAAACATCCCCACCGGCGCCTAAGGTCGTCAACATTAAAAGACGTCGTTTTGACGTTATGAGAAAATATAAAAAACTCGTATAGTGATTTTCAACATGTATTTCTTACCCTGTCGGCACAAGACGTCGTAACCACGACGTCGCGATGTTGTTATTACGACGCCGTGTGCCCACTAGGTTGGATGTGATAAGATAAGATAAGAAGTTTATCAGTAGTAAGATTACAAGTTAACTACATAATTAAGTTTAGAATATTTAACAATATATTCGCTACTGAAAGGAAACCATCATTAAGAGCTAGAATCTAAGACAATGGTGATGATTACTCTTGTATATAATGTGTGACATATAACGTAATCGTACGACCATCAAGATGACGGATACTGGTTGTAGATATACTGAAAACTGCTTATAAGAAATATTTCAGGCACGCAGAACTTATTTCAGTATCAGTCATTCTGAGGGGGTCATTTGATTTGCTGTATATAATCACTAAGTACCGAGTGGAGAATAACTTGTTCAAAGTCCGCAGTAGAGACGCTAAAACAACATTTTCAACATTGTTCTAGCATCTCTATTGCGGACTTTGAAATGTTTTGCCGCTAAATCAAACCAAACCAATCTGCGCACGGCCAGCAATATCCGCCTACGAATTCGCTTCGTGGAAGATCGAAGGAAATAAAAAGATATCCTATCCAAAAAGAACTCTGCTGTTCCGGCACTACCACCAGTCAGTGACAAGAACTCTATACTTTCATCAAAAACAAAAGTAAACAAATGTATATTATTCCTTGTTTCTTTAATATGGACAAAATTTAATTTAATTTATGATAAACTTAGCCAGGCTAGATCAAGGAAGTTGCAGAAAAACGTTAAAAAATTATCAAAAACCATCACACTCCAATTCCAACCACCACACATGTAGTCCATCAACACCACACACCCACTCCTAACACACCACACCCAGAAACCTAATATTCACCACCCCTCACTCCATCCACAACCCAGATCTGAAAGAAGTCTTACATAAACACTGACACCTTATCAAAAGTGACCCAACACTATCTGCAAAATGGCCCACGAAACCCTCCCTCGCTACCATGTGACATAAAATATCAAAAATACCCTAGTACAAACCTAAACCAATTACAACCTCATCGCACCACCTAATAGATGCGCCACCCTGGGATCCTAACCATGTCCCCTCCCCTGCCTACATTATAGCTTGCATTATGCTACATTCAATACAATATTGGACACCACCCTGTCACCCAAACCCTTTCTCTACCCCTTGAGGTAGAGAGCAATGAGGTCACATAGTAGCTTGGATAATCACTCACAAAGTCAAAATGGTTAAGTACAAAATTGTTTACCGATACGACACAGATAAGTTGTAAATTCTTACTTGATTTTGGTAGTTTTTTTATGACGGGACGCTAAAATCAGTTCCAATCCTCTTTATGCTCTTTTCAGAAGGTATTTTGTATAAAACGTATTTTGTCTTTATTAAATCCAAACCATCATAGCCACAGCTTGATATTTATAAGTTACAATAAAGATTTTAGTTTAACACAGTCATGTATTATTTATATATTTTTATTTTACTTCCGTGAATTTATATATATCTATATATTACATTTTTATAAAGATATAAACAATTTTTAACTTGATTTTAAACATTGTGAAATTTTAGTTGTAAAATTCGGCCGGACGTTTAAACATGCGGCCGGGTGTTTTGTTTTTAAATAGGAACCAGGTTGTCCTTTTCAGCCACGGTAGTAAAAGCTTGTTTGATAAAGTCAATTTATCTGACGAAATATTACAAATTATTTTATAATTCATAAAGACTTGTTACTTGTGTTCCAATATATTATTTAATATGAAAGCCGGTTATCTTGAATGACCTTTTATTGTGTTCATATAAATATACATATGTATATATTCTAATTTTAACAATACTTTTATAATTCTTATGATGCCACTGTATGGGTAATATCGAATTATCGTCTGAAACGAGCCTTTACTTAAAGGAGCGGTCCACTCAAAAATAAATATGGAAAATTTGGAATCAGCACTATTAAATTAGTCTAGCTCAAATATTTTTTTCTTAACTACGTACGTCATAACGCTAAAATAAACAATTAAATGTTTAAATATTTTGCACCTGAAATTTGTAAAAATGAGATTAATTCAGAAGCCTTTTCTCTGACGTCATTGACGATAATGGAATTAAAATGAACTATTTACATGAAAGAGAAAGAACAAAACTTGAAAATTTTAATTTTATATTCATCACTCCTCCACAGTCATTTGTCCTTATTTCAAACACTGCCCCACCCACGGTTTTAGGTATCGCTGACAAACTCGGTCCCAGGTTCCCACCCACAGGATCAGTCCCACCCTGTTCATACAACCTGCGAGCGAGTTTGTTCACGTGCTTACCTATCACCATGCCAATACAGGCATCCGATGACACACAAACTTGTTCGGAGTCCGTAGTGGAGGTAATAGAGCCACATCTCATGTTTTGGTGTCTTGACTGCAGGTTTTCCCATGTTCATATAGGAATTTTGAGCATTGCTTCAGGATAGCCGGCATGAGGCATGTTCGGAAATCACTACTCCGCAGTCCTCGTTCCCGGGATCCCACTTCCAGTACCAGTTTATGCTACACACCTGAGAACGAGTTGGTTCACCGCAACGTGTTGGCCTACCACAATGCCGACACAGGCATCCCATAAATCAGATGCTTGTTTGGAGCCCGCGGTTGAGATACTAGAACATCGTCCCTTGTCTTGGGGTCTTAACTGCAGACTTTGAACAGGTATCACCCTTTATGACTAGTGATCAGAGTATTTAGGGTCTACTACACTCAGAGCCTACGTCGCACCGTTGCACCAACATGGCCTGCAACATTATTTCACAAGGGAACAAACTTTATTTGCGCCCCACCCCACACACCACGCATTATTACCGCCTGTTTACCCTAGAATAAACACAATCTGTCCAACGCGTCAGATAAAAGTGCTTATGCAGAAAACAGTGTGGTATCAAATGATGAAGCTTTGATACCACTGGTTATTACACCCACCTACTCTTAAACCATCCATTGATCCAAACATGAAGCAGTTTGAATAGACGCCTGGAACTTAAGCTAGGATTGGGTTTCAGACTTCTATTCAACCTTCTTCGAGTTTGGATCAGTCTCCCCTGCGGCTAACATGAAGCAAATATAATACAAAAAACAAATGACAGTTTTATAAGATCTAATGCATTCTGGAGCAATTATAGCCTAGATCCATCTTATATATTTGAAAACATAGCTAGATTAGGTTCCAGACTTCTATCCAACTTGCTTCACGTTTGGATCAGTCTCCCCCGCGCTAAACGTGAAGCAAATATAGTTCTGAGAGATCTAACCCATTCTGGGACAAATATAGGCTAGATCCCTTATATATTTTATAACATAGCTAGGATTAGGTTCCAGACTTTTCTTTTTAATCAAATATCATGAACTCTCCTTTTACAGAATATTAATCATGCTATTTCAGCAACAATTAAGTTACCGTATAAGTATCAAAAAGGTTTAAAGACTACACGCCCAGCCGTTTGCAACGTTCTAATTTTTTACGTTGAAAAAACGTCAGGTTTCCATTGGGTAATTTCGGACGTTTACGGTATGAAAACGTTTAATGCCCAGTGAAGTTATGTATACTACATTTTGTATAAAAACCTCTGAAAGCCTTTTAAATATTTCCTTGATATTCCCAGTGGGTAAAAACTTGTCCAAAGTCCGCAATAAATACGCTAGAACAACGACAAAGACGTTGTTCTAGCGTCTTTACTTCGGACTTTGAACAAATTTTGGCTCACTGGATAGTTAAGGGGGATAACAATGCAAAACACGTCATCAATAATATATTGCCTTAACCCTATTTACCCCGAGATTTACCCCGATAACTCCTGATCCGCTAATCGCATTAGCCCCAAAATTGGTGACTTTTTACGTTATTGTATTTCAAAAATTCAGACTAAAAAGAATGTTTCTCCAAACTGATCCAAGATCACTTTTGGCCATCGGGACCTGGAATTTTCAACAAAAAAAACTAAGTATTATTTTGGTCTACAAGGCTATACAACGGCTTTTTATTGTGTAATAGTTGAAAAACCATTCATAATTAGCAAATATGACAATATAATTAATTGTTCTAGCTAAATTTTCATTTTCGCCTTCCAAGTCAGGTTTTCACGGGTACTGCAGTTGGATACTCACAGTGATGACGTATTACATTTTCGGATAAAATAGAGCCTGGGGTATATTATGACCAAGTTTCAAGTAAAACGGAGCAGTAGTTCAAAAGTTATTTGGGTGTGGTACATTGTACCCCCTCTCCCTGAGTTATTAGACCCCATAAAAGCCCGGGTGGTATTATAATAGAGTTAACTTGATAATATAAACGATATGTATTACACCAAGCTGGTCCCCAGCCCCTTTTGTATTTTTTTTATTTTTCTCAGACCTTATATATAAGGTCCGAGAAAAATAAAAAAAAAGACAAAAGGGGCTGGAGACGAGCTTGGTATTACACTATTATTAAGTAATTAAAGTATATGCAGAAAGTAAATATGAAGTGCAAATGTTATCCAACTTCATAAATTTTTAATAATATATCAATGGTTGAAATAAGGGCGAGTAATGACCGCGGAGGAGGGAGTCTTTTAGCATAACCTAAAAAGCACTCTTCCGGAGAGATTATTTACTCTTATTTGGAATATTTAGTTGTAATAAGAGTTTTTTTAGATCGACAGCAGAGTTAGATATATGAAGTATCATATCAAGATGTGTAAATCGCTAAGAAAACCCTAAATTATGCGAGAAGCTGCCCTTATTAAAGTTAACAATATATATAAAATGAAAAATATTTTGGCTAATATTCACTTGCTTTGTACACCTGACAGTGAACATCGCAAGATTTTTTCTAAAGTCTCCATTTCAGTATTTTTACTAACATACAGCTCGTTTTCTTAGCTAGAGAAGAATCAAGTGTAAGAACAGTTAGTATTTTCCCAATTTTCTAGTTCGCTGCAAAATAGACTTAGCCCAGAACAGATCATTTTTCAAGCCAGAGTTTCTCGATTTCACAGCTGAGACAGGCAGCTCAGAACAGATCATTTTCCCAGCCAGAGCTTCTTCGATTTCCCGGCTGAGACAGCCAGCTCAGAACAGATTATTTTTCCCAGCCAGGAGTTGATCAATAGTGAAAGAACAGGTCAAATCTCAAGCTGTACATCTTTTTCTGGAACCTAAGAACAGGTCTAATTCCCAGTCAGTATATCCCCTCAGAACACATATTTTTAAGAACACCTCCGTTGGCTGCTTTCGTATTTTTAAACCTTATTTATACCGGTGAGGTTTGATGTCCCTGGTTAACTGAAATGGAACTTTCTCGTGCAATATTGCAGTTTTTTGAAAAAAAGAACGGTCCAAAAATAGAACTTAAGATTTGTATTTTGCGCTAATATTTGGTATAATGTTGAGTTTTGAGCATAGTTTTGGGTTATAAAAAAAGAATTTGAAAAGTATATATATAAAAAAAGCACAAATCCGCATTCTACATTTTTTTGAGTGCAAAAACAAAGTTTTCGGGTAAAAAAAAACGATATTCCAAATACTAATTATTTTATGATCAAATGTATTGTCTTTGGTTTCGAACCCGACAAATTGTCTATCATGCATCTTTCATGCATACCGTCGTGCAGTAATGCTTAGAAATCCCTGTTAATGGCAGGGACAACCCTAAGATATCTGGGGAGCACCATCTGGAAAATTCAAACTGCTTAGAACGCTTTAACTATATAGACATTTGTCAACCAGCCATTAAAAGCAAAAGAAAAAAGAACGGGTTAAAATTAGTTCCACCGGGCTAAGGAGCACTCCAAAAGTGCCTTGCCGGTTAAAATCAATATCAAAATATGCAGGTTTATACAATATCAAAATATGCAAGTTTAAAATCAATATCGAAATGTGCAGCTTTAGTCAATATCGACAGATACAGATTTTTTACACTGTTTTAACTTAAGAGTGCATACAACTGTTATGAAAACTTCGTCTGTATATTTTCTCCAAAAAACTATCAAGTAAAATCCATATCACGAATAGAAAGAATTCTTAAAAAAACTTTGGTGCACACTAACAGCTAGATTTCTTTTTTGCAACCCAATAACAACAAAAACATGACCAAAAAAGCATCAGAAGTCTCTCGCATGCATAAAAAACATGTCCCTGAACATTTATGCCACACAACAATGTTTAAAATTAAACTTATATGCCATACAGCATACTCTACTTCCAAAAACCAGTGGGTTTCGACAAGGTCGACTACAAAATATATAATTCAAAGGAAGATCTTCTACAAGCATCCCTTCAAGTTTGTTTACATGCTCAGTCGCACGTAAATTATTTTTAACAAATAGAGATTTGGTTACGTGAGTTCGTCCATTCTTCAAAATCCCGTTTTTAAACTTTTTGAGCGGCCTCGATTACACACGGGAATGTATTCGTAATAGCGAATAAAACGTTCTCTATTGTACTTCGAATCAAAAGCCGTTCTTAAAAACTGATATAAAAGATTACACTCCAAAAGTCTGGAGTTCCTTCCGTCCATATCTGCCTGTCCTTCCAACGCGACGAAGTCTTTCCCTCTAGCTAGATACCAATGAAAATCCATATTGATTAAAATTGTTTGATTATTCTAGCACTGGAGCCATATGGGGGTGCAAGGGCCTAGTGACTATATGTTTCTAGCATAATTCGCTTGTCATTCTTGTACGAAAGTATTCAGTTCCGTAATTTTGTCCCACCGTAGCTTATCCGCCATATACTAAACGAGCAAAGGGTCACAGTCTCGCTGAACCAGACAAATTCACCTTGGTAGTACAAGTTTTTCGCAGATCTTGGCAACTGAGTTACGCATGCGCGAAGCGTGTAACGCAAAAGGGTGCTCACCCTTAGAACACCAAAGGGTCAAAATAACTGACAGTCATCACTGCGGAGTAGAGATATTTCAGAATATTTTCAGCCTACTTGGTTGAAAACATTCTTATCAAAATCTCCTCTCCTTCACAGTGATGAAAATCTCCTCTCCTTCACAGTGATGACCGGCAGTTATTTTAACCCCTGTAACATTTTCGTACATTAAAATATGAATTTACATTATTGTGAAACCTAAGAATAGTGATTTTTTGTTGAACTTGATCCTTGTAAAATAATCATAACACCACAAAATATAAATGATATAAGTATTGTTAAAGACAATAAACTAATTGATATGAACTTAGATATTTCATAGATTTTCAATCTCCTAATGACTCAAAGAGCCGAAAGGGAGAATATCAGCTAGTGAAGTGGATACAAGATGAGTCATTCTCAATTTTGTTTTTAAATATGTAATATGCATTGAGATCACCATAGCCAATTAAATAAAGTTACATTACAAACTTATTCAGGAGAAATAACTGAAAAGAGAAGAAAAATCACAGCCAGAAGTCAACATCTCATATATTTCTTCTCCATTTTTTGTGATAACAACAATTTCGTTCTTCATCCCTATGCCTGATATTTGGCACATGTGATATTTATATATTTCTTCAATATCATCAATGAAAATACATACGTATGTGTACATATACGAGTCATGCGCGTACTAGAGAAGGAATACATTTTGGAATTGTTTGTGAATTCTTCTGACACCTACCCATGAGATTATCTTTCTCCATCAACCATGCGTCATTTTGCATAACCGATCACACAACATCCTAATCTCGC
>JAULBZ010005353.1:0-13515 GCA_032360805.1 Neoturris breviconis | reverse complement strand
TTCAGAATATTTTTAGCCAAGTTGGCTGAAAATATTCTGAAAAATCTCTTCTCCACAGTGATGACCGGCTGTTATTTTGAGCCCTGACATGTCACCCTGAAGTGTACCTTGAAATTAAATAACAGATGCTATTGTAGTGTCTACCGGTCTAGTTCAAAACGCAACACATTTAATACTGTATGGATATGGTATGTTTGGTTTGATTAGTGAATAAGATGGTAAATTTAATTTTGAAACTTGAAGTCTTGGAGACAAAGTTTGTATCAAAATATGTAGTTCCAAAATACATACCTAACTATTACAGGGATTAACTTTATAAGGTTTGGAAATATAATATGTGTATGCATTTCTTGACCTTTAGATGAAGATTGAAGCTGACATAACAGCAAAACTAAAGTATTTCAATGATTTACTTGGGGTATGGGAACCATTAATCGAACCATCGACGAACAATTCAACAGCGTCTCCATATGAATTAAACATAAGGGTAAGTATTTATATAAGAAAATTGTGTAAAATTACGATAATTAGGCTTAAAATAAAATTGATTAACTCGGTGAATAAATATATCAGGAGTCAAATTAAGAGCAAATGATCACCGTGGAGAAGTAGGTATATAAAGCCTAAAGCTTGCTCAATAATCCCTCTTCTACAGTGATTATTTTGCTCTTATTTCGACCACTGCATATGTTATGTGCAGATCCACCATTAATAATAAATGTTCCTCGATATAGCTAATTATTTTGATTAAGCGATTACCATGTTTTCTTAATTTAATGCCCTAGGCGTTTAATAAATGTTTCCACTTTTTTTCGGAGAATAAATAAATATTAACTAATGAATAAATAAATAAAGAGGATTGCTAATTATAAAATCATGATGTCTAGATTAACATTGTCAATGTCAAAACGATAAGTACACCTGACGTTAACACACAAACTTACATTCGTACACTTGACGTTAACACACAAACTTACATTTGTACACCTGACGTTAACACACAAACTTACATTTGTACACAAAATATTCCTACAAAATATAACAAGTGTTTGCTTTTACTTTTCTAATTTTTCTAATTAATGCCCTCTATTTGAGGGGTGTTTGTTTGGGGGGCGTTTAGAAGAGAGAGTCGTTAGTAAAATATTATTTTGCCTTTTAATGAAAGCGTTATATAGAGAGGGGTGTTAATTTGAGAATGAGTGTTAAATAGAGACAATAGGTATACAGTGATTAATTGTTCTTATTTCAAGCACTGTGCAATTAGGGACCGAGTCAACAATCTTGCAATGGATTGGTACCTTCATACCAAAGAAACCAATGTATTGCAAGTTTATTGACCTAACACACTTCTGTACAGATTCATGTTTGTTGAATTTTGTCAATTTTAGTTTCTTTAACCCTAACAAAAAAAGTTTTGGAGCGAAATTTTTGAGATGGTTCCTTTCAATTTAAAGTTATTTCGTTTGATCTTCTTTATATTTGTACAATGTATTTCAACTTTAGATGTTTCATGGTGAAAGTGAAAAGTTGAATTTTTCAAGCCGGTTTTTACAAGGCACCGATAAGGCAGATGGGTATGTGTTATCTTGATATTTTCTGAAACTAACTTTTTTTTTGGTTATACAAACATTTCTTTGTATTTCTTCTAATATTCAATATCTGCAATATTTTGAAATATTGTGATCTCTTCAGTAAACCAGTAAACTTCTTGATCTATTTTGTTAGAATACCATTAGAAGATGAAATTGATGCTCCCCACCTTGGTATAGAGGAAGATGCAAGAAAAGCTTTGTTTTTGATCATCAGCTCTGAAGATTCAATGCAACTAACATTAACTGCAAAAGCTCTTGAAATAATGACTCACCTAACTGAGGTATGTGCAGATGAAGATGAATTTCAAACTCATACTATTTTACAGAACAGAAGTCAGTGGTCTTTGAAGAAAGAACCCAGTCAACAAAAACTTGTCCAAAGTCAGCCGCAAAGATACTAGAACAATGCCATTCAACGTTGTTCTAGTGTCTTTACTGCAGACTTTGAACAAGTTTTTGCATTGCAGATTTATTTTGGCCAAATTTTTCTAATATTAGCTTCTTTCTTTTTGTGAAACATTTTCAAAGAATGATTTGTTAAGCATTTCTGAAGCAAATACAGGCAATGTAAATAATGGTGTTGGTAATTAATTACTTATTCTTTGATATAATTCTACCAAATTATGTCAGTTTCATATTTATTATGCCATATCTGCTATTTATAGTCATATTATAATGCCTTTACTGTTTTAGAAAGGAACAGTACAAAGATATAAACTACAATGTGTTATTTTTCTCCACTTTCTTGGTGGGAAACCATTGCATTGTATGGACTTTTGAAATAGACTTAGTCAAAATATGATGAATTGCTTCACTTCCATGAAGACATTGCAATGTGAAAAGACGTCTGTTTGTTTTGGTATGTGCAGCAATAGGAACTGACTGAATATGGCCTCATATTTCTGTCAGTTCTTCTCTCTTCAAAAGTTGTATAATAATTCCATTTATAGGCTTGGTCAATATCGTCTTTAAGAAGTAATATCAAAACAGAACTTGTGTTTCCTTATAATTTTGACAGTGAGGTATGTAGTTTCTTTATTTACATGATGTAATTTGTAGTTATGATGGCACACACATTCATATAGGTTGTTAGAACATTGTTATGCACCGACTTGTTGTGCTTATCTTGTTATGTACCGACTTGTCATGGTTATCAAATGATGTTAATAAAAACTTGTTAATACTTCTCATGTGAACAAGCCTCAATATCACAGAGGGTTTTCAAAGATGAAAAAAACTGTACTGACAAAACACTACTCCACAGATGATGTCTGACAGTTATACTGAGGCTTGATTGTAACCGATCACATTTTTTATTTAGCTTGGTGTAGCTGCTGTTATATATATGGATCCAGCAGTAAAAGTAAGTTTTCATGGATCCGATTGAGCATAATACATTCTACAGGGGAGAATACTCATACCCGATAAATTTATGGTCATAGCATTCTTCTTCACAAAGAAGACCAGTGGTTGAAATAAGAGCAAGTAATCACTGTGGGGGAGTGATTTTTTAACATAGCTTCATGCTAGAAAACCTGAAGTTATAGCTTTAAGCTAGAAAACCTGAAGCTATGCTCAAAAATCCCTTCTCCACAGAGATTGTTTTGATTTTATTTTAGCCACTCAGACTTCTTTTGACTGATTTTAAAATGTCTACCACAATGCTTGAAATAAGAACAAAATAGCCAGTGCGAGGGAGTGGTTTCTGAATTAGCTTCTGGCTGCAAAACCTGAAACTTTGTTCAAAAATCACTCCTCCACAGTGATTATTTGTGCTTATCTTGAGCACTAATATTACTCTTCATAAGTTTTCTTTATTTAATTCATAATTATAGGCTTCAATAACAGCAGAATCAAATTTACAAATGAAACCAACTACGGCTACCATACATCCAACAAAAGAACTGGTTCGAAAAGGAAAAACCATGGAGGATATTATACCTTTGGAAAGAGTAAAACCTAAAAAGAAACATGTTTCAGCATCAGGTATACAGTGATCATAATAAAACAAATAACCACTTTGGAAGAGTGATTTTTGAGTATAGCTTAAGGCTACATAGCCTGACGCTATACTCGAAAATCCCTCTTCCATGGTGATTATTTACTCTTATTTTGACCACTGGTATACTTCATCACCTTGGGAGTAGAAATCTGTGTGTACAAATTTTTGTGGGAAATTTTTTCTGTGAAACATTTAAAAGAGATTCAACCACAAAAATTAATACTCCTAAAAATCTCCTCCATCTGTGAATTTAATACTAAATAATAACCTTGAGAAATTGTAATGCATTTCACTGACTGTGGATGTTTAATGTGTTTTTTGGCTTGGTTGTAAATACCCCTAACAATTTTAAGTCACACAGTACAGGATTTGTGCGCAATTCGTTATGGTAAACATGCAGCTTAATACCAACAAAATGTTGACTACTTATTTTCCATATAGGTCCATCAAGTGAAGTTGATGATGTTGATAGTAAACCATCATGGCTTGATAATGAAAGTTATCGAAAGGATACTGTAGATATTGAAGTATGTATCTGTGGAGAAGAGTACTAATGCAATACTCTTCCAACTGGTTGGTTTATTTGTAATGAACAAACCAATTAAATGCAAATTTGTTGACATCATAGTCCTCCTTTGCAAATACTATTTTAAAATATATTTATGTTCTTTTTTTTCTCGGTGGTAAAAACATTGGTACTTTATCATGCTATATTATACCTTAAATAAGCTATCCCCATTCTATTGTGGTTATTAGTGTGTCCGTTGTTTTTAGGTATCAGGATTTACAATTGTACGAAATATTTCACTAAAAGAAGCTGGAAATTTTGTATACACCTTGCTCCCTCCAAAGGTTTGTTTGTTTGTTATGTGTGGCTATTTAACCGAGCTATACTCTGCAGTGGTCGAATTAAGAGTAAATAATCAATGTGGAGGAGTGAATATTAAGCATTGCTTCAGGCTACATAGCCTGAAGCTATGCTCCAAAATCCCTCCTCCACAGTGATTATTTACTCTTACTTTGATTGCTGGTTTAGGTTTCTTTGTTGACTCGGTGCCCTTCTCAAGTAATAATATGTAGATGGTACCTAACAAAATCTCTGATCACAATTATTTTGTTTAAAGAGAAGTAACTGCAGATTTGAAGATGATTGCAGTGTTCAAAGTAAGAGCAAATAATCACTGTGGAGGAGGGATGTTTTAGCATTGCTTCAGGCTTTATAGTCTAAAGCAATGCTCAAAAATCACTTCTCCACAGTGATGATTTGCTCTTATTTCAAATTGATTTTGTACTCCTTTGGTTTTCTCTAGAATGGAGTGTTATATCATATTGTTGTTCAAATTAAAATAATGAATGGAAGAAGAATGGTTACCTTTGGATCTCCAGTTCAGGTAAGAGATTTTAAAAGTTATTATTTTTGTGATTATTTCTAAGTAAACCATGCCGGGGAAGGGGGAGGATATTTGTATATTTGGAACCTAATTGCTACTACTCAGTTATTACTTACTTGACAGAATTGTAACGATCCTTTAAAATCATATCGGTAAGGATTGACCGTATCAAAATATAGTGATATAATTGCGTGCTAAATCGAATATTTTAGATAATGAATAACTTGGACGTCTCCATTAAAATATACCAAGATAACAGCAAAAAAGAAGTCATGGAAATTGATAAACATTGTAAAATGAGTGTTCCTTTAAATCAAATGAATGATGAGAAGCTGAAGATAGGATTTGAATCGTGAGTTTTTGCATTTTCTTGTTGAATAGTAAGTATTTGTCAAAACAAGCGCTAGCTAGAGGTACTCGGCTGGTTAGGTTTTAGAATATATTTTATTTTAACTCTAGATTGATTGAGACTGCTGTTTATTATGTGTTAATGAAATCTTTGATAACAAGTGAAAATCCCACTAAAGATATATTTTGGAGACATTTTATGTCTATGACAAGTGTAGTGTAAAGTTGGCATGGCATTTACGATTGTCATTTTTTCTGGATTCCAGGGGTTAAAAAAGGCTGGTCATCACTGTGGAGGAGAGATTTTTAGAATATTAGTCACCCACTTCAGCTGAAAATATTGCGAAAAGTCTCCACAAAGTGGTGAACCGCAGTTATTTTCGCCCCTGGGATTCTTTTTTTTTTCTTGTAGTTTTACATTTGAAAATAGCATTGCAATAAATCAAGGAAATCATGAATTGATAATTAAAGGATTTGATGAAAGGGAAAGTGTTTGCTACGTTAAAGTAAGTTTATATTGGTTCTCTTTTGATCCATGTTGTCATGATAGCTTTACATTTTTGATGAAGAAAGTAAATTCAATGATCTTGCAATTGAGTGTATCTTCAGTAAAAGGAAACCTATCATATAGCAGGATTTGTTTACTACTTTGAAAAAAAAAAATGTTTTTTGTTTTTTTTTAAAGAAAGTTTTCTGACATATCAAAGGCTGCCAAATTGTTTCCATTAATTATGCTGGATAGTATAATTGTAGAATAATCTGTTAATATTAATTTTAGTTCTGGTCAGTACAGTTTTTCTGTGATTCAATTTCGCAATTTTATATATTTTGTGCATTGTGTATTTTCTAGATTACTAGGAAAAAAATTGCAACAACATGCAAGTATCAGAAAGCAATCCCAATCAATGTGATTGAAATCTTACCACTGGTCCAAGTGATAAACTTATTACCATTTGCCATAGAGTTTCAACTAAAGGTAACCCAATGAGCAAAAACTTGTTCAACATATGCAGTAAAAATGCTAAAACAACGTCATTCAATGTTGTTCTAGCATCTTTACTGCTGACTTTGAATTTTTTTTTTCTAGCTGGCAATATAAATAATTATTGTAATCTTTTTCAATTTCATCCATTCATGACCCTGTTCTGCCCAAAAAGGAGGTTGATATCTAATCATCCATTACATTTGTAGACTTTGCATCTCTTGGATATAATTGTGTTTTTTAATTTCAAATTTTTATCAGACAAATTTAGAGGAGTCAGAATTTGCACCCATCGATGCTGGTTGTGACCATAATGTTCTTAATATTGATCTCAGTAATGGTGAATTTGAATTTTTTGTAAAGGTAATGTTATTCCTTATTGTATTCTTTTCACTAAGGAAAATACTACGTTAACGTACTGTCAAAACTAGTCAATTGTGATCTCATTGACATAACATACTGTAAATGACTGAATATGCACAGGGGCACTAATGAAACATTTCAACATCTAGGGGAGATGCTTATTCAGCAGGGAGGGCACTTAATCAGGCAGGAGTGCTTATTTGGCAGGAGGCGCTAGTTCAGTCATTTACGGTACTCTTCATTGCAGATCTTATTTAGCCAAAATTAACTAATTTTAACTTCTTTCAGCAATATAATGTTATAATGTATTCTGTTTGCTTAACGTGGACTTCTTTACTATGCCTGAACCCCTGAATTTATGTTTTGATTGAAACCAATAAAGAAATGGGACAATTAAAAAACCGCAAAAAATCTCCAAAATTACTGCACTGAAAAATTAAAGACCTGCAAAAAATTCCAGTACTGTTGCACAATGACATTTAAAACCTACGAAGAATTCTGAATTCAACCCCGAAAACACATGAAAATTAGTTCCATTAAGGTAGATAAACGAAACCAGGTTATAATTGTAAGCTTCAGAAATGCACATTGTTACATTATTTATTGCTTCTTATTTCTTATTTCTCAATCTTCAGTACAACGAAAGTTCAGAAGATATCTGGATTGGAAGTACAAAAGTTCAAACAACTAAGAAAGATCCTGATTATCTTCAGATGAAATGTTCAAATAAAAATAATTCGGAAATGGTATGTTCAGGCCTCTGAATTTACGTCGACATTACCCTGTGGAGGATCATCTTTCAAAACTAATTTGCAGCCTGTTTGCTGCAAATTAGCCTCCAAAGATGCACAGGGTAAAGCCGTGTAAATTCGGAGGCCTGTATGTTGTTGTTAGCTGTTCTAATATACTTTTCTATCTGTCGTGCACGAGTTTTAACTTATCGTATTTCTAATTACAGGGGTTAAAATAAATGCTGGTCATCACTGTGGAGGAGAGATTTTTCAGAATATTTTTGACTAATTATCTCGCCATAAATGTTTTATTTTTCATTTGTGACTTAAAATGTTTTGTCAGAAGTATTGTAACATACTATGGCTTCATAACATTGTGATATCATTCTGTTATTATAACATCACCCTACTTCTTTTCTAATTTATTGAAACAGTGGTTGAAATAAGAGTAAATGATCATTGTGAAGGAGTGATTTCTCAGCATAGCTTCAGGTTACCAAGCCTGAAGCTGTACTCAGAAATCACTCCTCCGCAGTAATGATTTACTCTTATTTTGACCACTGTGAAATTTTATATCATCATTGCAATAGGGTTTTGAGATATCTTCAGAAATGAGGAATCATGTACTTGAGCTACACATCTTCTCTGCATTTTGGTTAGTCAACAAAACTCGAATGGATCTGCAATTTAAGGTAATACCATTATATAAATCTTAATGACAATGGAAGAATATGAAGAAGGCTATCGTTATGTTTTGATTCAGCTTATGATAATTTATAATGATCCTTTAACTTTACAGTTACTTTCTACTAGACGAAACATTTGCTGCAAAAGTCAAAAGGAGACATTCTATTGGTAGAAATTGATGTCATATGATTGTGAAGTCAATTTCTACCAATGGAATGTCTTCCTCTAGCTTTTGCAGTGTTTTTTTTGCCTAATAGAATTCAAGCATTATATACCTTATTGTATTTATTTATTTGGTGTAGATTGACCATAACGAATATGACGTAAATTATTCAAAAGATCACGAACCATGTTTGATTGCCTATGGTAAAAGAAAGAAGGCAAAGGTAAATTTATTTTTATATGTTAATAGTTAATCAACGTTATTAAGTTGTTATCCAGCAAGTTATGACAATTGGAAGATTGACCACAGCGAATACCCTTCAAAATGAGAGCTGAGAATAAATTACAGTGATGTATTAAAGATACCCATCTTATCTGTCTGTATACCAATGTTTAATTGATACTATTATTTAGCACATATTATACAAAACAAATGTGTTTTAAGTGATCCCAGTGGGCAAAAACTTGTTCTAGAATTCTAGACTTTAACAATCGAAGAAGTTTCTAATTACTGTATGATAGTTTCACATGCCTCAACATTGTGGAGGAGTGTTTTTGAGTTAGAACTGAAAACTGCACTCAAAAACACTCCTCTGCAGGTGATGTCCAGCAGTTATGTTGAGACTTGGTTTCAATTTTAAACGAATTTGCTAAAGGTAGTTGAACTTAATCAACATTTAGTGTGATTTTCTCAATTTATTTGCATCTAGGGGCAGCTTACTGTAGAAAATGGTTCTTGGTCAGATTCTTTTTCATTGAGTGCTGTTGGTGATGAGTCGTATGTAACTTGTAAAGATAAAGAAGGAACCTCTTATGCTGTAAACATACTTTTGTGCTATCAAAACAGAGGTTGTTAGGAGAGAGTGTTATTAATTATTAAACACATCTTCTAATAAATTCCCATTCTAAGAAATACCCATTTTTTTTTTTTTATAATTGTTTCCCCCTCTAAGGCCGAGGCCACTACTAGGAGAGGGGGCACTTTTTTAACCCTTTTCAGATCTTCATCCCTTTCCTGATACAACCCTCAATCTACCTTATTTACTCTGGAACATGGCCGAAACCACTATACAGGTAGACAGCAGTGCTTCCAGGGACGAGGCTTAAAATTCCCCTAAGCGTGGTCTTGAACCGGGAACCTCTGGTTCATAAGTATCACTGCTTAACCACTGAGCCAATACTGCCATTTGCCACCTCTCCCTCCAACTACCACTCCCACAACCCACTCTCGTCAGAAGAAGCAAGAAAATTCTATAATCTTATCAATGTTCTGTGCTCTTCATTATGAAGAATATAATTCGTCAAAGGATCCGATCTCAATTGCATATTTCTGTCATATTCTTCTATAGCTCTTTGTAAGTTTCGTTGAATTACATATTTTTAGGTTTATATCAGTATACAACTATCGAATACAAGTGTAACAAATATTATATCATTATCGTCAAGATATCTGATTGCTAATCATACAAGGGTATGTAATACGTTTGTTTTATTTTATTTTTTACTCACAAATGAAGCTCATCTGGTGTTACAAAATGCCTGCAGGGTAATAAAGTGTATACTGAATCCATTTGTAAACGTGCTTGCTTAAAAATTAAATGATTCTCATTATTTTCTATTTTAGCTTGAACTTGTATACTGTGAATTAGCAAGTGAATTAGCAAGTACTAATGAAGAAGATCTGGTTTGGCTCCCCTTATCTTCAATGGAGGTAACTTATGCTCAAAAATACCTCCTCCACAGTGATTATTTGAAACACTGATCTGAGGAAACCAAACTGATACTCTTCTCCCTTTTTATTCCTATTTTTATGCTTAATTTTTAAAGAGAACGAGAAGCAGCATGATAACTTGTGGAAACCAAGTTGATTAAATTTGCCAAAGTTTGATTGTTCATCATTTCATTACTAAAAATATTTTTAGTAGACAATAAATATTTAAAAACTGCTGACTATTCAAAAATTTAAACCAAGCTTATTGCCAGGATTTAAATTATCTAGAGCCAATGTAAATGTTTCTCCATGAATTCTGAAGAAAAGACAATAGATTGATTTAACGATGTAATTATCCTCCCGAGTTTCCTCTGACTATTCAGAGGATATATCAACATTGAATTATAAACCTTAAAAAAAGAATGTGAACAAAATATAGCTGTAAAATCCCAAATGATTGAGCTTTGTCAGACTAGTCTAGTACAGGTACTACCATACTGTAGTACTTTGATTCAATGCCCCCCTCTAATGCTCCCCTTTTACAACAAAATATTTAATAAATGCCTCCTTCTTTTAAAGACTAGATGAAAGTTGTTTTTTGGATCGATCTGTACTTTCAAATATCTGGTGATTAGAGGAAACTTATCATTTACCCCTCTTCTTACGAACAAGACAAAATTAATGTAGTTTATAAGTTGGTCGACCACAGTCGGAGGTGACCCGAAGGCTCCTCTTTCATTAGCTTCTATTGCAAGGGTAGGGGAGGGCGCCACTCCATTCCCAGATCAAGTTGACCTATGACCCCAGCATGCTGGTACTCATTTTACCGACCACGGATGGATGGAAGGATGAGTCAACCATGGCACCTCACCAGGAATTGAACCTGGGCCGCTCCAATGAAGTTGGAACGTACTAACCATTATACTATATTTAGTTGTAGTATAATATAGAGATTGAATAATACAGTGGTATAATATTAATTCTTTACCTTTTGTCATATATTCAATAAACACCCCCTCGAATAAATGCATACTTAAAAATTGAAAAATTTAATAAATGCCCAGGGCATTTATTTGAAGTAATATGGTATTTTAGTTAACATCCAGTGGGGAAAACTTGTTCAAAGTCTGCAGGAAAGACGGTAGAACATTGTTTTCAATGTTGTTCTAGCATCTTTACTGTAGACTTTGAACTCCAAATGGGCTTTGTCTAAACAACTTATAGACTGGATCTGTATGGTTGCATTCAAACAAATCAATGATATTACTAAAAGAGAAGGACACTGCTTTCGTTGGTCCAGCCATTCCGTATGATAACGATTACAAATTGGCAAAAAGATTATCCGATTCACGAACTGTTTGTATTGATGTCAATCATCTTGGAGATCGCTTCATAATGAATATAACCGACTATGAAGAGGGATGTATTCCATGTCGAGTTGATAATTACAGTAACGTACCAATATTCTTGAAACAAAAGTAAGGGAGCATCTAAAAAATAAAATCTACAGAGGATAGTACTGAGTCAGCGATCTTGCAATGGATTGGTTTCTTCATCCCTACGAAACCAATCCATTGCAAGTTTGTTGACCTAACACAGATTTTTGTTGAATGTTGTCAATTTTAGTTGATTTATCCCTACCAAAGAAGTTGGTTTGGGAGTGGAATTTTGAAATGGTCCCTAAGAAATGCTTAAATCTTTTGCAGTATATGGTATTTTCTCCAGATTCATAAAAAAAACGCTATTAAATGCTATTAATTGTCTTGTTAGTAATTTTCCATGTGTGAATCAATCTGATAATCAACATAACTGCCAGTCATTACCTATGGATGAGTGTATTTTGACTAAAAACTATATTATAAAACACTCATCCACAGGTGATATCTAAAAGTTATTTTCAGACTTGGTAGGTTCTATGTCTAGTTAGTTTGGAGTTGGTGTGAGTGAATACTTCCATTATAGAAATTGATTGAAAACTCATTCATTTATCACCAATCCATTACAGTCATATGTCATAAATGAGTACAGCCATGTAACTCAACGATTGAAAAGTTAAATAAGCTAGGCTATTTTTATCCAAGCTGTTACGCTTCTTTCAATCTTTGAGTGACATGACTGAGTACCGAAGAAACCATTGCAAACTCATTCACCTAACACACATATTCATTTTTGTTGAATTTTATTTAAAGTGGTTAATATAACTGCCAGTCGTCATTGTGTGGGAGAGTTTATTCAGAATATTTTCAATTGAATTGGCCTAAAATATTCTGAAAAATGTCTCCTCTACAGTGGCAGTTATTTTAACCCCTGATTCTACTACAGGGATACGATTGGTTTGTCTTCAATCAGTGAATTCTTACCAAGTACCTCAAAATATTCCAATTGGACAGAATATAACAAACCATATGAATTTAAAATAATGTTTACGCATCCGAACAGTGTTGAGAGAAGTCTAAATATATCTGCAGAGGTAAGGTCACTTCAATTTCTAATATTTCTAAAGGTTTTCGATTCTATTTTATTATAAAGATTTCTGTGGTACGTAATGAAAAGTATCAGTTTTATGTGTATTTATAATGTTATTAATTTAACAGTTCAGTATTTTGATTGGTTACCGAAGTGTATGATTAGTCCATAATACTGAACTGTCTGTGGTGTATGGTTGCACTGTGGAAGACTTAACATTGATGAAATAACGTTAATGTTGCAAAATTCTGTTTGACCACAACTTTCTCAGAAGCCATTACAATGCAGTGAAATGTATGGCAATGTAGTGTAGATTAAATAAAAACTGCAAAACTAAGAATGAACTGTGGTAACTTTAACAGGTTGATAGAGTTTCAAGATTTATCAGCTTTGATTGCATTGATGTTGCGTGCAACTAATGTTAAATTCACTTGTAATTTCTAAATAAAAACTTGGCATTCTTTTAACATTCTTTTAGGCCGGGCTTTTTTGAACATTTCATGGCTGGGGGGGAGGGGGGGCATTCTGCAAGTATTAACCAAACACAAATTATTGTTAAATAATTTTTTGGCGATTTATATAAGATTTCCCCATGTAGAAATAGGTGGTCTCAGGTTATGACCCATATATTTTGATCCGTTTATGTAACTTTCACGATTTGTGTCTTATAAATTATGTTCGCATGCACTCCTCCACAGGTGATTACAATTTACGAATAATGCATCATTTTCATTCTTTCAAATAAATCTGTTAATTTCGGATACTACCATCATAATAAAGTATAATGTTAACCCTAGGGGCTCCTCAACACTAGGGGAAATTGGAAAAGTTGTCTAAAGGTTAAAAACTGAAAATTTCAGGGGGAAAGTATTCATATGTTTCATCATAATATGCAAATATTACAGTTTGATCTATTCTGTGTTTCTTTTTCTAGAATGACTCAGGTATGTTTCATTTCAATAACAATAATAACGAATCGGTTGACAAAAAAGACAAATCATTGTGTTGCAAATGTAGTTGTAGTTGTTTTCCATCGCCATGTTGTGATCATGATGATGATGATGAAGATTCCCATCGACT